>NQII01005030.1:0-77882 GCA_002778355.1 Clitarchus hookeri | reverse complement strand
ACCCATTTGTAAGCGATAAATTAACAATTACGTTAAAACTTTAGAACTATTTCCTCTCTTTGTGCTGGCAACCTAACGGCATAAATGTATCCGCGCTCGCTGCTGTTTGTAATGTTATATGCATGTAGCTAACGGCTAGGGTGTTTTTTCAAATGTTGATNATCACGTCATTAATAATTGGCATAATAAGATACAAGTCTTTTCAAAACCCATTTGTAAGCGATAAATTAATAATTATGTTAAAACTTTAGAACTATTTCCTCTCTTTGTGCTGGCAACCTAACGGCATAAATGTATCCGCGCTCGCTGCTGTTTGTAATGTTATATGCATGTAGCTAACGGCTAGGGTGTTTTTTCAAATGTTGATTTTCGAAAGTTTCTTCCCGTCGTGAACCGACTATAGTTGACTAGTACATACCGGTCACTTGTCACTTTGAGAAATAGGGCACAGGGCGAGTTACTCTACAAGTAGAGTGCACATGTGTATGGGAGCATTCAGGGTACTCCAGAATGTTCTGTACAGGAAAGGCTGGCGATATCTGGATTTAAATAAGGTGGGACTGAATGGATCAGTGCTACAAACTTGTGTAAATACTGGAAAATTCAGATAGCAAACATCTAATTTTAATACTCATTCAGTACGGGTTAGAAAACGGTTCATGGCGACTGGTTTTAAGTGTCTGATTGTGGTAATTTATGTGAGGTGAGGGACCACTATGCAAATATTAAGCAAGTGATAATTGTTGAATAGTACTTTTGGAGTTTTGTTTTCAATGGTTTATAGACAAAATTTGGAAATTATTATTAGCTCTTTTATTTAATAAAGACCTCAATCTCTTGAAGAACTTGGCTAGACCCAGAGATTTTGGAAAATTGTAACACATTTTAAGACATAAGGCAAATTGTGAGGCATTAATAAATTTGTGTATTTAAGGTGAAAATGTTATTGAGGGGAACATAAATCTGAGATTCTACTCTACCTATTTTGTAAGCAACTTATTCTGAAATGGAAAAAATTATACCTAACCTCTTTTACAATACTTGGGAAGATAATATAGTTTACTCACCTGTATGGGTGTTTCAGACATCCATATGCATCCCGATACCTGCCATACAGTGTCCCATAAGAGACTCCCAGTAACTCTGCACCAGTCTTCATTTCTAATTCTTTGCTTTTGATTGCTTCCATAACACGCTTGGTGAATGGTTCTTCCCAGAACTGAGGACGACGCCCAGTAGTCAAGTAATCGTTCAGCTTTATCACATCTCGATACTGTTCAGCTATGCAAGGACTAATGCCTGCAAATAATAATTAACATTTGAAAACACAATTTTGTCTTTTGAAACTTTAACTATCTCCAAAAAGTATTTGTTTAAAAAAAACTCACATTTTCAGCTTTGTTTTATGAAAAAATATTACAACTCAAACAAAGAAATCATCTCCATATAAAAAAAAAGCACAACTCATTTTAAGAATGTAACTAACAGTCCATTCATGGTTACTTCCCACTTTTCTGAATCCCTGCTTAAGTTCTGCTTCTGAAATGGCAGCTACGTATCCTTCCGCCATATATAAACAAATACACAGCCGTGTGACTTCCAAGTGATCAAATAAAAAATGCTTTGTTTAAATTTTTTAACTGTCTGAACAATGCAGGCACTTATTTAAAAATTGTGGGTGTTATAATTTTTAACAATTTCCGCACTGATGGATGGGTTTTTTATTGGAAATAAAAGCTATAGTGTACTGTTCGTATTTGACTTAAATAAAAAACTGCCACTCTCTTACTAACCTTCCTGAAACTTCTGACAGAAGGCAGGGGGAAGGGAGTACATGAACATGAAAAGATGTATTTTATCTTACTGTTGTCTGTGTTCACACATTCATGTTTTAGGGATAAACAACATTTATATTCATGAACAGACATCTTCCAAAAAGAATGATACCACACAAAGATACAAGCAACCTCCTTTACAAAACGGTAACATTTGAGACAGCGTACGTTTCTGCAAGCAAAAATTCTATATTTAATCACCTCTTGCAGAAAAACGAGAGGTTACTTCAACGAAACATTAATCCACATTAATAAACACATGTCTTCCGAATAAAAAAAAAACCACATAAAGGCATATGTAACCACCCTTGTTGCCAACAAAGTACAAAAAGTTAATATTGGAAACTGCGTACTTTTTGGCAAGGGAAAATTCAATGTATAGTGGTATGTTACTCAAAAATCTGAGGATATTTCAATGAAACATTAATTTATATTAATAAGCAATAAAATGACACCAAAGAAAGATATCTGCAACCTTCTTTGTTGCCAATTAATTACATTTTTTTATATAACATTCAAAACAGTTTGCTTTTTGACAAGTGAAAATTCAATTTTTAATATATTTTTGCNGGGGGGGGGGGGGATGCTACAGAAGGGTATCTGCTGAGCTAGAGGACAATAGCAGAACAAACATGTGATGTGATCATAGTCAGGGGTGGATGGTGGGCACAGTCAAAACATATTGGGTAGCCCTGGCTGCTTGGTATCTACATATTTGTATATATGCACTACATCCAGTACAGGCACACCAAGAGATACGCAAGTGTAGCATTAAAAAGAGTGCAACAAATTTATTTTTAAGCAGATTTCCCAAAAAATTTACAACTTTTTCCAGCAATATGTTTTACAGTTACTCAAAAACCAGTCATAGAAAAATCGGTGCAATAAATGGGTTTGATGTAGAAAGGTTCTACTGTACTCTAACATTACAGCAAAATACATTTCTATGACAATTTCAGCAATGCACTTACCTTCTGAAACAGTAGGACCAGGTTTATCAGTTTCTGCAGATTCATTTGTGGTTTCCTGAAAATCAACACAAATAATAAAATTAATTCTTACATAATCTTTAATACATGGAAATGAAATAATTTAAATTTATTTAACACAACCTAACATAAAAATAATACAGACTACAGAGTTATCAAAGATCAATCCAAAATACATTCAGATGCTTTACATGTGAAATAAAACCTCCATTAAAAATATTTCATAAATTGATAACATACCATACAACCAAACATAAATTTGTTACAATTAAATGCCCTAAAGAATAATGTAAGTAATTTTTACCTCAATGTACTAAAATTTATTACATTTGAAACTGTGAAATTCTATCAACAGATATAGAAGAAACAAATATTTCAACAACAGTAAAATCCGAATTAAATATAAAAAAATTTATTGGCCATATGCATTTAAAGTTTTCAGTTATCAAGCAAGGTTTGTATAGGATGATGTGACACAAGGGTCAATTTTTGGACCATTATTGTTTATCATTTGTGTTAATGACTGACCTTCTTTCATCACAAATAAATCAGAAATATTTATCTTTGCAGATGAAACTAGTGTGTTGTCACAACCAAAATCTTATGCTCCATAGTGTATATCACAAACTAGGACCGTGGTTTTGTACAAAAAATATTACATTGAACCTTATTGTCCATGGGGTAAATTTTGACAGTCCTAGAAAAGTAGTATGGCCACAATGTATCCTTCCACCACAGCTGTTTTGTCAGGGAAGAAAAAGAAGTTTGTAAACAAATGTTTCAGTCCAATGCACACTTTGCATTTTCATTTTTCTTCATGTTTCCTGTCGCTGCAAGCACTGAAAGACTGTTAGCTAATCTTTGTCCAGTAATCAATGTAGGATATTATAGCCAGGTTGGCATTCCAACCTGTTTTATTTTTGTAATTGCAAAGTTAAGTTTGTTAGGATTCTGTTTATTTTATTTCAAGGGAAAAAAGGAAACAGAGATAGTAGTGGAGAAGGGGGAGCTTTAGTTTAACAGCAATTTTGAGGGTCTTAAGAGTGTGTGTCATTTTGGTTTGATGGAGCAGTGGAAAATTTTGCTCGTAAGGAAGTAACATTCAAATTATTATAACGTCAAAAGTTTTAACTTCAATGAAAAAACAAAATGTGATACATACGTTGTTATTCGTATTCATACAGATGCAGCAATATACACACACTTTGACCGAAGCTAACCTTACACTCCTTGAATTTACAATATAGGCAAATAAAAAAAATTATTTATACACTGCAAAAGTGTTGACGTGTAGCTTTTTTAGGCCATGTACATTTCAATAATGATATTAACGGTTTATAAATACATTATTTACAAAACACGCAAACTTATTGTTTGTAAAATTCACAACCTCTTGAACATGTGTTTTTCTATTGAAATCCTTGCAAGTTTACTTCACTAAAATCACGTTAGTTCGTCACTAGCATTAAATTATTTGTTTGCATAATCAAAAACCAACACTGTGCACATTTCCTGAAACCAACAAACTTAAACTTAGAAACTTAAATTATAATTGTGTCGCTTCATTGCGGACGGGAGTCATGGAAAATAGCAAAACTAAATATATTTACCTTCCAATTCTTAACTTTTATTGAATAAATCAGGCCGTAATTGCACTGCGCATATTTAAAATTTGTCTCGCACAGCAACTTCACATTCGCCTCAATGTCAATGTTTACAAATTTTTTACTTTACTATTACAAATTGCGCTTGGATTTTGTTGGTAAATTATTATTATTTTTCCATGAAAGACTCGAGGACAAGGACATGCAAGGACATGACTCATGACATCATATGATCACATGGGCCAATCAGTGCTTTCGACGTCAGAAAGGACCGAGGAATCTGAGGACAGGGGACATGGTAATTGTAGCAAGGCACTTACTAAGTGGTACACACGTGCCAATTAATATTACATTTCACTCAAGAAAATGCACTAACACTGTATCTACAACCAACTACACTTAAAGGAAATAAACAAAATAATTAACTACCGATAAAATATTCTGACAACACCCAGAAGGTACTCGTATAAACATTATGAGAATAAAGCACATGCACAATCGGGTTCACCGGGCTGGAAACTGGAAACATGGCTAGCCAATGGATGGAAACGTTTACTGTTCATACGTGTCGACATGCTCTGTCATAATTGCTTTAATCCATTCACGGTATCTTCGATACTTTTGAAAAGAACCTTTGAAAAATTACCCTAGGAGTTACATGTTCAATTGGTTATAAAAAAATTGTATATGGAAAAAGGTTTTGTCTTGCTTTTAGCACTGAAGCACTATATAAATTGGTTGCTTTAAGTATATTTTTTTAATAAATTATAATAATTGGTTAAAAGTCCACACAAATTAAAAACGGATTTTGAAGGGACACATTGGTTATAGATGAAAATAAGTAGTTTGTAGGTTAAATATTAATATGTATAAATTTTATGCCGTAATTGTAAAGTTAATATTGCTAAACTATATATTGACATTTTTACGTAGCACTCATGGGTAAAGATTTCACTGTTATCAATTGAAATTAAATAAATTTCAGTGTCTGTCCAGCGGACTCATACACTCCCTTCTTGCCCGTTTGGGCACGTGTTTTTCAGAAGTATAGCCATGCCATATTGGATATTGGAGACACTGAATTGTGGTTATAAAACAAAGTTTCAAAACTAACTAACACATTCTTTCTACTTATAAGATAATTCTAGGTTAAGATGTAATTTTAGTATTAGCGTTGTTATTTTTAGCCAACATTTTCCATAATGGAGTTTCTACTCGTGTTCGTGTGTTGTCTCGTTTTGGCGCTAAGTGTTTTAGGAATGATGAAATGTGTGAAAGAAACGACCGGTCACCAACGCCAGCAAGATATTATCAACGTTGCGGAAAACATCTACGTGTTGATTCGACAGGGCAACATTAATAAAATGTAACGTCGTGGAGATGACCACTTTTCTCCTCAAACTCGGCAAGTCAACCATCCTCAAGTGAGTAGGGAAACATTAAATGTTGTATTGTCCTCGTGTTCTCATTTTTATAATCAAAGTTGTATTACGGGCAATGGTCCTTTAATTTCGGTAACAATAAGATAAAATGTCCTGCACAGTAGTCGTAGCAGTACATTTCTTCCTTATAGGCCTAAAAAGTTTTTGATATATGATTGGGATTATTGGTTAGGTACTACAAGAAAAGTGTTGAGGTGTATACTCCAGGAAGGACAAGAAAGAAGAGGCCCCAAGAAGGAAAGTCTGTTGGTACCATTGATGACTTCACGATGAATGCTATTCGGAATGCCATCTACAGAATGTACAGTGAAGGTAAGAATGTAATGTTAAGGAATCAAGTGTTTGCATTAAATATGTGGTTTCTGAGGTTAGGTTGCTATCACATTAAAGGAAGAAGCACTGTTCGTAATCAAAACCCATTAACAATGCAATTATCTTTGGTCTTGCTACCTTGTGTGTGAAATGCTAATTTCATTGGAATATGTAGGCCTACAGAACCTAAAAATACAGTTGAAAGCAGCATGTTTACAAATGCCATTAGATAACATGTGTTCAGAACAACACAATACCTTAATCAATCAAAACATAAAATATAAAGTGCATGAAACCTTTTTTTTGTGTTATGTAAACATTGAAGTGCAATTTTCAATTGATGCAATTGTGAACACTATGTTTCTTGTGGCTTTCCAATACACCCAAGGTACACAAAAGCAAAGGCTGCATAAATTAGTGTATATACTGTTAAAAAACATTCATTTTGTCTGGTGTAAACCAAAATATTAGTGTTAATTTTTTTTACAATTATTNGTTAATTTTTTTTCCAATTATTTTTGTATAAATGTTGCCTATATCAGGTTGTGTAAATATTGTTATGTATATGGATAATTTGACAGGCCTACATGTCACAGTGGATACCGTTTTCAAATAAATACAAGAGAGGCAGATCGATTTTTACGGTGGAAGAACTACCTCGTACAAATTGTTGAAGAAAATGGAATTTTCATGGACCATTGTCGATGGGCGGAAAGCAATGATAGAGAATGAGAATATAGTATTGCAGAGAATCGATTTTCTGAGAAAATATAAGGAAGGAAAAGACAAAGGTGCACATTTCATTTTTGTTGATGAAACATGGATTTTTCAGAAAGGTATAATTTTTATGCTGTTTCAAAATATACAATTGTATTTCATTGACATGAAGGCCTATATCATGAAAATTTCCATTTATTTTCAGGAACTGTATCGAAAGCCTGGCAAGACAGCACTCTGCGGGCCATGAAGAGGCGGGAGTAGGGGAGGGTAAAAGATTCATTGTAGTTAATGCTGGAGGGCGCAGTGGTTTTGTGCCGGAAGCAGGTTTGCTTTTATTTCAGGGCAAAAGACAGCTGACTACCATGGGGAGATGAATGATGGAACTTTCTTGAAGTGGCTAGAAGATATGTTGGTGCATCTTGAGGAACCCAGTATTATCGTTATGGACAATGCATCATTTCACAGCACCCAAGTATATGCATAAGCCAATGTGTACCATTCTGTGAAATAATATGAACTGGATAACTTACAAATACAATAGCTTAATAGCATTTAATGCAATTCCCCGAACAGTAAGTGAGCCATAAAAAGTACATAGCAGACCTATTAAACTTACAATCAGGTTGTTTGATTTCTATGAGCCTAATACTACAAAAAACTATTAACAATGAGTTGATACCCGTCATTGAGTATGTACATCTTGTCATGTGGGTAGCCATATTAATAAGTGCAACATCAGTTACACCAGCCTACATGTTATATATATTACACACTTTCTGTAAATATATAAATGAAAGACTCCAATGCATAATTATAAGGGTACCCAGAACATATTGTCAGAAAATAGATACACAAAATAAAAGCTGAATTTTTTTAATACACTTCGTATATATCATTTTTGTGCACAATAAACAATATTTTGCAGTAGAGACACTTCCTTAACCATTTGCAAGGCATTTTTGCAGTTCATTACAAATTATATTAAGGACTGCAGTGCAATAAAAAATATAACACCGTGAATGTTATGGGAAGTTTTATATAGTTGTAAGTTGGGTAGGTGAATTTTATCGTAACTACAGTTTCTGCCTATTTATGCATTAACAACATTTAGCTGTTTCCAACAAAAAGAAACTTAGCAAATGAACAAGTAATTACTGAAGTCAGTCTGTCTCTCTCTGGAAGTTTCGCGACGCCAGTCGTAGCAGGAATATTATACATGTTTTCAATTTTAGCATATTGTATACTTATTACAACAAAAATAATGATTTTTGAATCAGTAATTCCTAACTGAAAAGAGATTTTAATGTTTGAATACTTATTATATATCATTATGTGATGGCGGGAGTTTTACAAATGTGATGTTGGTAGAAGTGATGTGTTGATGGCAACTTTATGCTCATTGCATGTCGCTGTTCAACAAAACATTAATTTTTCTTGCTCAAATTAATACTTCAAATTCGTACGCATTTTTTTTAACATACCTAGGCAAGTTACGATGTTGTGATGAATCAGTATTTCCATAGCAGCAATAAATATACTCTAATTTGTGTCGTAACCGCTGCGTCATTGTCATTACGCCGGCCCAGTGTGTGTGAGATTCAAATATTGAACGTAAAATTCATACGAAAACTTGTTTTTATGGCGAAGATGATTATTTAAATTCACAAATGTTTATCACAACCTTGTAAGTATCCTAGGTGTTTGAAACACAGTATAGTGTAACGTGCTTATGTTTCTGTGATTGGAATGTTTGCCACAATTCTATATTCTATAAAATTACTAAGCCCAGCCAGAAGATAATAAATAAATAATTGAATAAACTTAGTTATTACTAAGTACCTATGCAAAGAATATGAGCGGAATGAAAGTTATGGCAGGTCTATTTGTGTGCATATTAACTATTTTTTACGTTTGTAGCTGCCATTTACAAAAAAGAAGCGATGTGAGTTGTGTTTGTATTTGCAGTCTTTTTGATTGAACTGACTGCTCCGTTTTAATATTTGTTCCATCCGAGGCTGTTTTCTTAACGAAATACCCCAAACATCAATAGCAAGATGTTAAATACTACAGTTCTTTCCCCCACAGTTGTAACAGGGTTAAACAAAGTCGCAGCAAAATATATTATAGTGTATAACAAATACGTTAACAATGTAGAATAATAACTGTAAGAACTATCGTTAATAATTGTTAAAAATTCTTATGCAAAACTAAATATGGTTATATTAGGCCTAAATTTTCGTACATAATGGTTGTTTTGAAGTAATATAGAAATCTTTGAACAGCTGTAAACGTTGAACAAAGCATTTGACGGTTAAAACATAGAAGTCACATGGCAGTGTTTATGTTTACATGTAACGGAAGAATACATAATCAGTAACCAAAAATAAAAATTTAGAGGAACCACGAATGAACTCGACTAGCCCTGGCCACCATGCATTGCAATGTCATGTTTAAGTTGCAAGATATGTAAAAAAAAAAAAATTGTATTAGGGTGAAAAAACTTGGTTGCATAAATTTTTTTTGTAATTGTAGTTTGAGAAGACACCAACAACAAACTGGAGCAAGGGAGAAATCATCAAGTGGCTGGAGAAGCGGAACATCAATCATCAGAAGAATCTCTCGAAAGTGGAGCTGCTGAGATTAGCAAAAGTTCACATGCCTGAAATACGGTAACACAAATTTTCTCCACTTTTATTTATTTCAATTCACTTTCCATTTTTTTGTCTATGCAATTACTAGGTTATGTTTCAGTTGACACTGCTATTTTGAAAATATTTAAAGTTGTACTGAGGTTGACAAGATCGTGTTATTCGTAATCTGTGCTGCATTTATAGCATATCAACTAATATGCAGTGTTGTGTTTGCAGCCAGCCAAATGTATACAGTTAGTGATTGCATTATGTCAGTTCAAGTTTTTTTGCATTTGCGATTTTTACATGATTTCACAAACAGTAATTTCTACAAAATTTGTCTACGCAAACAAGATGACCCAATATTTTTTTTTCTTTCATAATTAGGCATTTTACTTTAATATAACTGTGTTAGATCCCTTCTAATATTTTAGCAAACTTCATTTTGAGATAAAGTTTAATTTACATATTTTATATTTCTTTGGTCACAACAGAATAAAAAAATTATTTTTTAGGCAGAACTTTTGTTAGGTTAATTTTTTAGGTCTTATTATTAATTACGTAAATAGCACACATGCATTATTTTTATAATACGTTCCATGGTATTGATACTTATGCCTTGCTTCCCAAGTAAAGTCGAATAAAGAGTAAATATTTGTAAAAATTAATTTTACCATTATAGATTATGTAATTTGAAATTGTAAGACGATATTTGGTTTTCCAGGAAGTCAGGTGACAATTGAAGTGTGATTATGCCGAAACGTGTAACGTTGCGGACTTCTCGTTACCTTATATTTAAAATATTACAGCCTCACAGTTAGGCGCCATCTTGTAATGTTCCGGCACTTGTTACACTGCAGATGTTTACGTTGCCTCGGCTTGCTTAATCAAAGGTAGTAACACGAGACTCAGTACAATTGAACGCCGGTTTATTAAGAAGAAGTTCCAGAGTATTTTGTTCTATACTTTATTTTTCATTTGAAATACACAGTTCACATACGAAGTATGCCGAGTACGAACTGTTCAGAGATAAATATATAAGAACAGACCAGCGCCACAGTCGTTTACAGTTTATTAATGTCTCAAACGTGCATCGCAAGACTAAGTTACAAAGGCAGGAGGGATGTTCGTTCCCTCCTGGCACCCCAACGACCCCCCACACCGGCGGAAATAAGTTGATAGAATTTAGGTGATGTTAAACTGAAAAAAAAAAATGTGAGCAAAAGATCTTACGGTCATGGGTGCTTGCCGGTGTGGGTGAAATTCTTCACANCCTGGCACCCTAACGACCCCCCACACCGGCGGAAATAAGTTGATAGAATTTAGGTGACGTTAAACTGAAAAAAAAAAATGTGAACAAAAGATCTTACGGTCATGGGTGCTTGCCGGTGTGGGTGAAATTCTTCACACCTGATGCGTCTTCTTCGACGGTTGGTTACTTTGTTTCTTAGGCGATAGGCACCACCAGTATATATTAGGCAGGCCGATCCCCCCCTTCTCCTAAGATAAGCGCATGGCATCCGGCATCTGCCAGTAGCGTCATCCAAAACTACGCTGTGTCCCGTGCTCTCAACGAAACTACATCGCAGGAAGCTAAAACTGTTGACACCGTCCACTTCCAGAGAACTGAATGTCACGACGCAGCCAGAAAGTTTCTGAATAATGCTGACGCATAACAAAAACAAGAACTTTCGAAACGAGACTGTAAACGGACTCCTGTTACAACGCAAACAGCAGATGTCCGTCCGATAACCTACAAAAGCACACGTCTGCTCGATAAACAAACTATCACGGGAAACGAACCACCGCGGCTTTAACTTGAAACCTGATAAAATATTAAGAAGCTTTCCAAAGCTAAATACACACGAAAGAATTTTACACCCGTGTCCCGAAAAATTAAGAATATTGCGTCATTACAAACGGTGTAAATAACCCACTTCTTTTTATTTTATTTCATTTTATTAAGAACACTTTACACAGGACCTGAAAATAGTTACAAAATGCTGCAAAGTGCAAAAGGAGGAATTCTGCTGGATTGACATACCACCACCATATTTTATAAACTGTGTTACTTTTTTTCATTATATGCCTGTCATGTGTTGTAAAACAAACATGTGAGCAGTACTACCATGTTTAGCAGGTACTGTGTTCTGTAAAACAAAGTGTTCCATGTCAAACCAACTTTTACAGATATGAGGTAGATGAAATGGCCCGTAGTTACGGCAATGAGGTACTTCGGCTTCCACCCTACCATTGCCACTATAACGCTATTGAGCTAGTTTGGGCCCAGTGTAACAGATATTACNTTCCATGTCAAACCAACTTTTACAGATATGAGGTAGATGAAATGGCCCGTAGTTACGGCCATGAGGTACTTCGGCTTCCACCCTACCATTGCCACTATAATGCTATTGAGCTAGTTTGGGCCCAGTGTAAGAGGTATTACAATAGCCACGTGGGGCGTGGCAACCGATTTGACAATGGAGCAGTTGCAGCTATCTGGAAAGAAGCTCTTGATTCTGTCACACCAGAGAGGTATTCATGTGCTACCTGACCCCGTGGGTGTCCCTATGTGTGCTCGAAGTGTATTAGTCTTACCCTTTTTTTGTGTGATTTCCCATATGTGTCATTTCAGGTATCGTACTTTGATGCCTATTATTATACTCCCAGGAGTAGTACATGTGTTTAAATTGTGCACACCCAGCACACACCTTCAATTCATTAAAATCACGTATGTCCCCTTTTAATGGTCTTTTGGGTAAACTATAGGTGGTTTCAGCTGTTTGGAGGACTCTATTCCTGCTCCGTAGAATGTAGTTGATTCTTTTTGCTATTGATTATACTGGGTATGTGGTTTCTTCTTTACTCTTAATTTCCTTAATAATTTAGAGATTTATCTGTAACAACTTCTATGTTAGTAAAAGTAGAGTAAATTCTTATTCTATTGCAAGTATCATATTTTAAATTGGCGTGTACCTTTTGTTTTGTTTTTAGTAGTATTCCACATGTATTATACAATTCTTCTTCATTATGGTATCTTCATAGTAGGTGTCGTAATATATTCTTATTTTGTGTAGATTTGAGTATTTTGTTAGTGTCTTCTTGTTTGTTTCCATTTATTAATGGTATATTTAATGCATTACATAGAATAGGTAGTATTTTATTTAGCATTTCTTAATATGTACTAAGCTGTTTAAATCTCCACAAGTTTTACTGAAGAACAATTTTTATGTAGTAAAAGTTTTCAGGGACTTTTCTTGGCCTTGGACACTTATAGATAATTGCTCAAATATCTTTATAGGATTCTCACCTTGCAGCTTATTTTCTTTACAGCACTCATATTTTTTCACAGTTAGAAATTAAAGTAAATTTTATTTTCTGCACAAAAAATATTTTATAATTCTAAATGTGCAGGTAACAGGTATTGAAATTGTAATTTAAAATTGCATATCATTTTTTAGATGGGAAAACTGCATAGACCACGTCGAGAAGATAATTCAAGCAGACTGGGAAAGTCAAGTCCACGTAGACATCGGTATGCTTCCTCCTCTGATCATTCACCTCGGTAGGGAAAATGATGATAGCGAAGAGAGCGACAGCGAAGAGTTTGATACCAGGAACGGCGAAGGAGCAGAAGACAGGGAGGTACTGGCAATTCCTCTTGAGGATTTGCCTGGGTGTTCTAATTGAGGTTTGTATGAAATAAAATACCTTGCCACTGTAAGTATAATGAGTTTATTGATTTAGAATAATATTTTTATGGATGAAATATGGGGAAAAAGTGAGCAATGCACTGTACTTGCGCACTGTGTAGGCAATGAATAATATACCATTTATCACAGTGAAATCTTTAACCTGAGTGCTACTACCTTTTTGTATGTATTACAATATTTTACTAAATTGATTAGCATTTTTTAGACATTTGGAGAATTTTATTAAAGTATATGACAGTTAAGATTACATGGCATTGTTTCTCTTCAAAAATAAATTTTGCTAGTTCCCACATGGACACTGTTAACAAAATATTTGACAGTTCCCACATGGCACAGTTTGTTTACAAAATATTTGATAGTTCCCACATGGCACTGTTTTTTTACAAAATATTTGACAGGTATCACATGGCAATGCTTTGTTTACATACTGCGGAAGGATACATAATCGGCTCATTGAAAGTAGATCTTTAGCAGGGCTTCAGAAAATTTGAAGTTACCGTGAATACAGTATAACATGTTTTTAAAGTCAATTCATTAAAAACAAAAAAAAATTCACATTGCTTTAATAAATAATTTAAACCGTAAATGTTGTCAGTATAATGAAAATTTTAAATTACAACTTTTAGTTATGAGCACTATTTTTTTCCAAAACCAATTGCCAACTTAACATGCATCACACAGCAATTATTCATCAGCTGATACAATACTTTACAAACGAGAGCATTTACTGTTTAAATAGTGTGTAGGTTGATTATATTGTCAGATTTTACCCCACTTATATGAAATGGACAGTAGCAAAACTGAAATGTTAAAGTTTCACACACTTAAAATACAGCAAATATGACATTCAGGTTGAGCAGGAGGATGCTGACATCAAAGAAACTAGGTCTGTTAAATTTTTGGGTTTATGTATCAATAGCACTGTATGTATTAACCGGCATGTAGACTATAGAAACCCTAAACTTAGTTCAGCATGTTTTGCTCTGCATAAATTATTATCTACAGTAACCGTAAGAATGCTAGTAGAACTCTGGAAGCTCTCTGGAGAGTCCTCGAGAGGACTGTGGCTCTTAGTGAAGAGCCTTAGTAAAACTGATGCTAAAACGAGCTACGGAAACAACTGGCGTTTCTGCTGGGCATCAGCCCATATATACCCTGGGCTGGGGGGGTTCCTTCATGTCTCTGGCGCTTTGGTTATCTTTAGCCGTCACCCTTTGGGTTTGGGTCGGGCGGCGACTCTGCTGCCATCTCTTGGAAAGGTGGCGGCAGGGTGGTTTGGGCAGTTGTACGGACTGCTGTTTCTCTGTGGGATTAAAAATGGCGGGGGTGCTGACGTGACTTCCTTTTACTACGTTGGCCTTGGCCTTGAAGGCAGCCAGTCAGGGTTTGACTCCCTCGAGGTACGTGAAGTCGCTGTTTTTATTACTTACATGTGCGTTAAATCTGTGTTAAGACTATATATGTTTTGATTTCGCAATCTTAGCATCAGCATGGAAACGTATTGTCAGCCAGTCACCATTGATTACAGAAAAAATTTTAAATAGGGATGAAATTGTTTTTGGAAACGTACGTTCGTTAAAATTTTTACTGATAAACCTGATTTTGGTTCAACTGTCGCCACCTTCATTGATGTTTGAAATGCCATCTGCATTTCAAAACACCATTTTAGTAAAGAATTTTACTCTCGTGGAAACCACTTNTCATTGATGTTTGAAATGCCATCTGCATTTCAAAACACCATTTTAGTAAAGAATTTTACTCTCGTGGAAACCACTTCCTTTTAGCCTCATGTCGTCACACTTAATTCAAATATTTTCCTGCAATACACACCTCTTGTAGATAATCACTTTTCTTTCAAACTCATGTCGTTATACTTAATATTTTCCTGCAATACATACCTCTCAATTCTTAAAAACCTAAAGCCTTTTTTATGGCACATTTGACAAACATTCTATTTCTATAAGGATAGTACTAAGTTATGTTATTTTGGTACCCCATATTTTGAAANTCATTGATGTTTGAAATGCCATCTGCATTTCAAAACACCATTTTAGTAAAGAATTTTACTCTCGTGGAAACCACTTTCCTATTAGCCTCATGTCGTCACACTTAATTCAAATATTTTCCTGCAATACACACCTCTTGTAGATAATCACTTTTCTTTCAAACTCATGTCGTCACACTTAATATTTTCCTGCAATACATACCTCTCAATTCTTAAAAACCTAAAGCCTTTTTTAAGGCACATTTGACAAACATTCTATTTCTATAAGGATAGTACTAAGTTATGTTATTTTGGTACCCCATATTTTGAAANAGGCACATTTGACAAACATTCTATTTCTATAAGGATAGTACTAAGTTATGTTATTTTGGTACCCCATATTTTGAAATTAGTCGTAAAAACTAAAAATAAGATTAAGCTTCTATAGATTAAATAAACATGAGGCAGGTTTTATCACTAAAGAAATGTTTTAAACATACGCCTATATAACAGGCATATACAGAAACATATAGCCTTAAAATTATGAAGCCATTTTCAAAGATAACTTTATTAGTCTTTACATTTGACAAAGAAAGTTTTCATATTTTATAACAAAGTGCAAAAACACACATAGGTGGTTCATGATAAAGTGAGCACTCTTAAATCAAGCAACGAAAAAAATCACTACCTGGAACTGTGTAGTATATTTTAATGTATGGGAATACTGCAACACTCAGTTTAGTTAGCAGTAAACTACAAGAAGTAGTTCCATGTTTTAACGTCTTACTACTTGTAAAGTTAGAAATGTTTGTCACCTGCAATTCAGTTTATTTTTGTTTGGAGTGATTGTAACACACTAATGTTTTGAACTCTTTCACATCATCACCTGGCTGACACAACATTTCAGGTTAGCTGGTTCATTGGTTTTTTTTTATTCCGATCGGCACTCGTGTCAACAAAAAATTTTGCGGCCAACACAATTTTCAGTGTTAGTTTGTAACTCCTGAAATAAAATATTCATTAACTTAATAAATAAAACATTTTTTTACATCTTCTGGTTGAAGTGGCATTATTTGTTATTGCTCTCTGCTGTATCTCCACGTAGTTTCTTGTCCCAGAAATTCTTGGAAATTCATATTGCCGACCTGGAAAATGTACTACCTCATTTAATTTAAAGTTGGTATACATTTTGAACCTCGAATAAACTTGAAGAAACTGCGTTTTCTTATATTTATGATCTATGTTGCAATTCTGAAACCTTAATTAAATGTGCGTGTTATTTAATATTTATGCGATTCCCAGTTTACATGTTAATTAACACCTATGTCACTAATTCTGAAACAATAACATCATGAAAATATTTATACTGCACATGAAACATGTTAGAAATATGTCAAAACACTATAATAACGTCTGTTCAAATGGTTTAATTTGTACGAGCCGATATAATAAACAGTAAGTACCGGCTTCCACTATTAAATTTCAAAATGTGAGGCAAAATTGGGGCAAATGTGGCAAAATTCTATCCTGCATAAAATGTGTAAATGCAGTTTAATGAAATGCTTTTCATCAGCTAGGTATTATGTTTTTCGTGTTCTGGTGAAGTTCTGTTCATATGTAAAATATTATATGTAAAAAGAGATTTTTTTTGCCTTAGCAAACATTAACGTTACGTATTTTTAAAACTTTGTGGCTGGAAGAATTTTCACTGAACTTGCATCACGTGACAAATATTACTGTGAAAGTATGCTGTAAAAATTTGGATCAATTTTGTTTTATGACATGACAATTGTTTTTGTAGCAATGTCTACCATTTTCTTGTGCACAGTTTTGTATTTATTATTGACTTGTGAGGTATTTAGGCTTAGTAATTCTACTAGTCAATGATGTTTAACTTTGGCCATTTAATGGTTGTTTAAGGCACATTGTCTTCTGTACGAAGGAGTACATACACCTTATTATCTAAAAGCGTGCCTTATGAGTATGACACGTATGTATAATGGGCGGCGGTTTTCGCCTTATTAAAGGAAAAAGAATTATGTTAACTCTTCTGCTACTAT
Source organism: Clitarchus hookeri (assembly GCA_002778355.1). NCBI lineage: Eukaryota > Metazoa > Arthropoda > Insecta > Phasmatodea > Phasmatidae > Clitarchus > Clitarchus hookeri. The sequence goes on along the minus strand of NQII01005030.1, from coordinate 60,593 downwards.
GTTGACAACCCAAACCAAACATATTTTCTTATGACTTTGGAAGTATTGACCATAGTTAAGGCATTAATTTATATATTAACAGCAAAGTATTCACAAACCAATATTTACTGAAATGAACGTGTACATGTTTATAGTGCTGATGACAATATTAATTACTTCTTTTGTTTATTTAATGAGTATGCAGTAGATATATGAGCCAGCAGATGTAAAGACCATCTGAAAGTCACACTGCAGTGTTTATTTTGTAGGGGTGTGCAAAAAGTGGATTTTGAAGTTACAATATTTTCGAAGTCGAATAGTTACCAGTAAAAATTTCATTTTAGCAGTTATGTATAACAGAAATAAATGTAATTTCGCTGGTCACACAATAAACTGTTCTTCACAAATAATACTTGCATATATAAAATATTTTTGTTTAAAGTATGAAGATATGAGACAGGCATTGTGATAAAACCATGATAATGTACATGCATTATCGCTGTAGGGAAGAATAGATACATTTTGGCTGTCAGAAAATATCTCACAGTTCTTTGCAATACAAATAAATGCTTTATCGAAAAAAAAAAAACTATTTGCATGGTGTCGCAGTTTTATTTTCAATGGTCATACAGTTTTATTTTCAGTGATGATCANTTGAAAAAAAAAAAAAACTATTTGCATGGTGTCGCAGTTTTATTTTCAATGGTCATACAGTTTTATTTTCAGTGATGATCACTGTTTGCAACAAAGGGTGAAACCATAAGTTTAAATAGGTGTATTTTCTGGGTTGAATTTAAATAGATTCTGGAAACACTAAGTTTCGGTGTGCATGGTTGCAGTGCTATTTAACGTAACGCAAACTGTTTGCACATATTTGCAATCTCTTGCTACCATGGTCATGATTCAGTAACAGAATTTGATTACCATAAGTTAAATTACAGTATACGAGATGTGCTCGCGGCTCCGTTCGCGTAGACTACAGAATTATTGTTTTGGTTTTTTTTTATACTTAAAGTTGAATTTTACTTAGTGTTAATCTTCTATACTCTAAACATATTTTAAAACTCAATGTCTCTGTGAATTAAATGGTAAAAACACTTATTAGTATTTCGCTGTTTTAGATAGATATAGGTATGCTACCACGTAGGTTTTCTTAGGTCTTTTTATTCTACACAATTCTTTACTACATGATATTGTTCCATCTTTAACGGTTTAGACAGCGTATTGCAAGAGAGCGCGCTGGCGNACACTTATTAGTATTTCGCTGTTTTAGATAGATATAGGTATGCTACCACGTAGGTTTTCTTAGGTCTTTTTATTCTACACAATTCTTTACTACATGAATAACAAGGTAGAAATTGCCAAATCTGTCGCTATTGCAAGAGAGCGCGCTGGCGGCAAACTTTTTTCCAACTTGACTCACTATTATTCGTTTGTAAATTTTTTGAGATATTTTCTTGCTATAAAAAGTAGCCAATATCACCTTTCAGCCCTCCAACTTTCTCTGTGCAAAAAATCACGTCGATCCATTGCTCCATTGCGACGTGAAAGAAGGATGGACAAACAAACACACCTTCGCATTTTTAATATTAGTTACGATGAAACTCTATGTAAATGCAAACGTTCCATTGTAAACTCTTGCAACCGGCTTACAATACTATTGGCACTATTAGTTTGCGTTCCAGCAGAGCTATGATGTGACGCCATGTTGGTATTGTTTGTATCCATTGTGTCGCTGTCTCATGCTCTCATCGATGTACTGAAATTGTATACTTTTGAATGTGCCTGCAGAAATAAAACACTATAATTTCCCCAGGAATTATATTAAAAAAAAAAAAGTATATGTGTTTGTTATACAGGGCTGCGTTGTACGTGAATAAAAGCTATGGTAGTGCACAACCGCGGTAACATAACCTTTAGGCCTACAAGCCTATTTCTTCAGTTGCAAACAATAAAAAAGAAAAATGCCCTATTTCGCTAAATGCTACAGTGAAAATAAATGTGTGTGTAATAGTTTTTCTTTATACATAATTCTGGTTTTTATCACACGAGTTATTCTACAATATACCACCACTGGGATCTAATGATTGTTGATTTGCTGTCGTATGAAATGGTAAACATTCATAAAAATGACTAGTTAGCGTGATCAGTAATGGTCCAGCTCTAATAACTATGGAACAAAAGTTTACATGAACATCTTCAAATGAGAAGGAATAAAAAGTAAAGAAAATGACTAGAGCTGTGCTGATTCACCCATGTGCTGCAGATGTATGAAAAAGCCTTTTGCTTGTATTTAAGTTGAATTTAGGTTACTTTAAAACTCTAACAATGGTATTTGTGAAGTGCAGCACAATTAAACGCAATTATTAACATATTTCAGTTTACTGTGACCAAAAAGTAAATAGCATNTATTTGTGAAGTGCAGCACAATTAAACGCAATTATTAACATATTTCAGTTTACTGTGACCAAAAAGTAAATAGCATTCCATGTACATTCAAGTGAAAACAAAATTTAAAAAATATATGTAGGTCTATATTCATATAATTAATTAATTGTAAACTCAGAAAACAGTAAGCATTCGAAAAGTTGTTTACATGTTTTGTTGCTGTTGACAGTCAAGTGATAGACTTGAAACAAATATGGTGGATTGTTTTTATATATGCATTGGTTCTACAATATATGTACTTTTACAACCTAGTTCTTTCAAAAAACAAAATGTAAGCTAATTTATGATATGTACTTGGGTGCTTTGCTAAACATTTGCTTATGAACAAATAGATTAAAAATAAATGCTTGTCACAGAATTAATTTTTAACATGATAATGTAACGAATGAACTCATTAATACACNTATTTGTGAAGTGCAGCACAATTAAACGCAATTATTAACATATTTCAGTTTACTGTGACCAAAAAGTAAATAGCATACCATGTACATTCAATGGAAAACAAAATTTAAAAAATATATGTAGGTCTATATTCATATAATTAATTAATTGTAAACTCAGAAAACAGTAAGCATTCGAAAAGTTGTTTACATGTTTTGTTGCTGTTGACAGTCAAGCGATAGACTTGAAACAAATATGGTGGATTGTTTTTATATATGCATTGGTTCTACAATATATGTACTTTTACAACCTAGTTCTTTCAAAAAACAAAATGTAAGCTAATTTATGATATGTACTTGGGTGCTTTGCTAAACATTTGCTTATGAACATATAGATTAAAAATAAATGCTTGTCACAGAATTAATTTTTAACATGATAATGTAACGAATGAACTCATTAATACACNTATAGATTAAAAATAAATGCTTGTCACAGAATTAATTTTTAACATGATAATGTAACGAATGAACTCATTAATACACTAACACCTTTTTTTATAATGAATCTGAAAGGAACACTTTCTATATTCACTATATAGGGGAAACTTCAAGTGTACACTTGTCTTGAAATAATATACAAAACTGATATACCTAATTTACATATGTAGAGAACTTTATAATCTTAATTACCTGTGGGAAAGCATTTTATACCTAAAATACATAATAAAAAAAATATGAAGTCAAACAAATACATTGTAACCTATATGTATAGTTTTTTCAAGGAACCAAAATAAAAAACTAATGAATGCATGCAGACTTGATCTTCATCTAGACTTCAACATCATATTTGCTAGTGTGGGTGGGTGCAATGTCATAGACAGTAATGGTATAAAGACATTATTGTCACAACTTGTTTTACAGAGGATTTTTTGAAATTTTTGGCTTGACAAGACGTAAATAACAATTTTGAACACTTTCTTACATTGTTGCAAATTCACAATGTTTGTTATTCTAGGAGCACCGATTGAAGATAAGAAAAAAAATTCTTTCTTTTCTTCCATCAGTGATTGACCAAAAATTATCTTCAATTCTTACATCAGCAGAAGCGCAGATTCTGTCAACATCCGCAAATTTGGCAGAAGCAGTTTTGAATCGGCACAGCTTTACGACGACTCGAAATGGGAATGCAACTATTTGAATTTTAGAATATTCGGACACCACTATAATTTTTATACGCATGCAGAAAGATGTGCGACAATGGACTGCAAGTATAAATTTAGTAGGGCTTTCAAAAGTGCTCACTTTATCATGAACAGCCTTTACTTGTGCTATAGTGTAAACTGCATTATAAACTGTAACAGTAATTTTTCATTGGCCATACAGGCACCGCCTTTACAATAAACATTACCATGTTACAAAAATTAGACCTGTGCAATTACTGTAAGAAAATAACACATTTACTTATTACTGAAATTATCTTTACACAGAAAACAAGTACTTNGACCTGTGCAATTACTGTAAGAAAATAACACATTTACTTATTACTGAAATTATCTTTACACAGAAAACAAGTACTTTTGTCGCAAATTGCATAATGTTTTACAGCTGTTACTACCTTTAGACAAACTTCAAGCTTTGTTTTTTTACTTAGAANTTGTCGCAAATTGCATAATGTTTTACAGCTGTTACTACCTTTAGACAAACTTCAAGCTTTGTTTTTTTACTTAGAATATTTGCAGGACCTTATCAGGAGTACATTTTGTTGTATTTTTGCATATTGGAACTATGCAACTCTTAATGCTGTGTCGCCAAACACCAGTAACATTAAAATCCTCCGAAACAACAAAATATAATAAAAATTCCCAATGCACACATAACTCGTTAAGGTATCTGCATGTAAACAATAAAGTACAATGCGTACAGTGATGTCGCAGGCACATAATCATGCAGTGTCCGTTTATCCCATCCAAAATCGTAGTCTACTTTTAAATATTTTTAATGTGTTCCTCTCTAGTTATAAACATACAAATAAAAAAAGGATCACAGCGCGAGTCTTGATATTTATTATACTATCACTTAGTACGCACAAAAAGTATGAAAAATCTCTTATCACACAGCACTGTGAAATAGTTGTGGATTATGTGGTGAAAGGTAGAGTACGAGGTATTTATCACCAGACTTTGGGTAAACATTATAAATCGCGTACATACCTACATATAATCACAAATTAATACAATTCATTATATTGTATAATTACAACGGAATCCTCTGCTTCAGTTCTTCAGCATGTCAGTCTGCTAAAGATGTACAGTAAACTCGCATAAGCAGTCTAATTACGTTATTATACAACCGCGACAACACGCACGCACCAATAACATTCTTTACAAAAATGTCTGCAGTATACAACTAGGCCAATAGAAGTGATCAGACTCTGGCAATGGTGTGAAGAAGACAGGCATTCCTGCCGTTATTAGTCCTGATCTGTGGTAATCCGAATTTTTGAAGATGGTGCAGATTCTCTACTGTTCTCTTGGAACAATTTCTGAAGTCCAAATGCACATTTCACAAACCAGAATAAAATTCCTGTACATTCAGCATTTCAAATACAGCACATTTCCCACATTCCCTGATTACTGGACACCATTTTCAAGTACAGTACGTAATAAACTGCTATAGCAAATTCTGTTTTTTTTTTTTTTTTTNCTGATTACTGGACACCATTTTCAAGTACAGTACGTAATAAACTGCTATAGCAAATTCTGTTTTTTTTTTTTTTTTTTCAGAATGCATTGCATAATTACTATACCATTTTTTTTTTTTCAGACAAAAATGTGTACAGTATTACGCAAGCTAATGCAATATATGACAGCAAGCTTGTAATTTCCCAGTATTTGCATTCTATTTTATTTTAAATTTAATAATAAAAGTTTGTTTTTAGTACATAAATGACTGTGCGGTACGTACGGTGGTATGAGCTTTTGCAGACGCTGCCTGCTGCAGAGTTGGCTGCTGCAGTATCGTGGTCACCATCGGAGCTTTCACATCTGTCACTTGGCTGCTAGGCAACATGTCCTGCTCTGGGTCGCCCCAACCAGATGTTTCACTGTCCACGTTGCTGGGGATATTGTTATGCTAAAAATAAATTATTACCAACTTTCCACACTTAATTAACAGATACAATCATCATTGCAGTCAGCATGAAAACAAAACCTGAACTGTGTTGATGGAGAAAGAAATTATCACTGTATATATTTTTATTTTAAATAAAATATTATTTCTAGACTTTTATTATTTGGTCAAATTTCTAAGGCAAGAACCACTTTTGGATCTCCTCATTCCTTGCAACTGGACACTTCTCACAGTTACACAAGTGAAACATTTTCTTATTTCCAATTTTAAAATATGTCAGAAAAACNCCCCCCCCCCCCCCTTCCACCAAAACTTCTTTTTGTTAAGAATTCAAAAAATTGCGTAAAGCCAAACAAGTGGGAAAGACAACAGTGACCTCACCATAATTAAAACTAGGTAACAGACGTAGTTCACATAAGTCATAAGTCCGGTGTCATTTCCCTGCTAACTCGCACACAAAAAGCACTCTCCGTTGCCCTATGATGAGTGATGATTGTACATCACTTCAATTTCCCGTATCACTGCCTTGGATATTTTTCTCTTGGCATGGAGTTTTCTCATGGTAGTTACTTGTCGATCATGTGCTGAGATGGCATGCGATCCTCAAGCTCGCCGAGAAAGGGAAGAGCACCTAATTTATTACCTATAGATATGCATGGTCTTAAAATTATGTGTATGTGTGCATGGCCATAAATTAAATTTGTTTCCATGGCCAGCCAATATAAAATAAATTTACTGCCTGTATGTGTTATTTCTTTTCCAAACCAGAGTTGACCTTCCTTTTTTTCTTAGCTGACTTTCTCCCACAGGTCCTGGGATATCACCTACTGGCTGTACTAGTCAGCTAATTTCTGGCATTAAAACTTTTACCTTTTTGAGATGCCCTACAACTAGGGATAAAATTTTGTTGTGTTATTTTAAGTGAAATTTCATTTTTAAAAACACTATTTTGGCATTATCAGTATTATTACTAAAAATGTGTAAACTAAAATTTTATTACTAATAACAGAAAGTACTATGATTTTAACTGATTATCTTGCAGAAGGAAAAGTACAGACAAAGAGCAGCCCAACATGTTCGCAACACTGTCAGATAGCGGGCTCAGAATAATTGAATATTTTCTATTTGGTGTAATCAAATACATGTCACATGCAATGTACTGTATTATTGCAATGATGTAAAAATATTTAGGATAGTTATTGAAGTTGCGCAAAAACAATAAATTTTACATTCAAGCAAAGTAAGTTACATTTTTATTATCGGTATGCAATATGTCTTTTGCTATATTATGCACCCACAATATTTTGCGGTGCTGCAATTTTCCACAATATTGGAGATGTTATTTATTTTTAAAATAGGTTTGCTGTAGCTGGAAAAGAAGTTATATGTGAAACTGAAGCGATAACTCACACCAATGGTTCTTAAGATTTCCAATACTTACCTTTTTGTGATAATTTCAAAATATTTAACAGTATGAGCTTCATGCAGTGTTAGTGTAAAGCAGTATTCGCGGTTGATAGTAGTTGTAATTATGGAAGACTGTATATTACAAGATACTATGGAGGACATAGTGCAACACTAATTTTAATAGTTTATACAATAAAAAAGTATTACTTATGGCAGTGCCAAGTTGTTTTTTTTATGGTTTTTAAGTTGTACAATTATTAACAGTAAGTAAAATATTAGAGCATTCTGATTACAGCGATCTTACCCTATCAGTTTGGACTTGGATAAAGAATCGAAGCCGGAGGCCAGAGTTTATAAATTTTAAGTCACGTCAGATAGAAAGCGACTTGAAACTGTCATCTTTTAGACCTCTTCACACATGAACATGCGTCTAGTAGTGAGCGTGCGTCTAGTGGTGAGCCTGGCTAGAACAACACGGTTTTGTGTGTGTATATAATATTTTGGTCTGCATGTGTGTGGGTGAATGTATATGCAGTGGCATCATTTCAGCTTTTTAACTGGGGTGGCAAGGCCTACTGGTGGGTCTGAAAAAAAANCCCAGAAAAAGTTTTAAAAAACTAGTGTTCAATTGTTAGATTTTGAAGCTTTTTCAGACTATTTTTACCAAAAAATAATTGCTAACATTCTCTATTTACCCTAAAACATTAATTGTTAATTACTTGGATTAATAACCAAACCACTTGTCAATTAAATATCGTTCACACATAACTGGGTTGGACAATTCTGGGGTGGCAACTGCCACCTCCGAATTACGCTTATGTGTATATGCGAAATGAGGAGTCTGAGTGATATGGAAAGTAAAGAAAAATAAAAAACTAACAGAAATAAATTATTGTACAGTAATATTTTTTAACACTAGTGGTGAAAATATTTGTAGAGATGCAGGCATAAAAAGATACTGAAAAGAAAGACTGAACTCTGTCTGTAAAAAAATGTACTGTTACAAAAGTGTCAACAGTTTGCTGATAGGTGGTCATTGATAATGCATATGTAGTATCTTTTTCAAAACAAAAATAGGCCGTTTACTGTTAATTTAGCACTTTTTAAATTAACCTTCGAAAAATATCACTACCTGCATACATTTTAATAGGCAAACTGACTGACAAGCACCCAGTAAAATTGATAACTAAGAGAGAAATTAGTCCCAAGTATTATCTTATATTACAAGTGGTAGGAAAACATTTGTTAACACTGAAAAGATTACTGTTTCTTTCTGTTTTTGTAATGCACGTACATGTAAGAATGAGCAAATTTGTAAAATATTTACTTTTTTAATAATGTTGCAGTTTCATTTGAGTGAGGCATGAATAAAGTAATCAGGCCCATGGCACTATTAGTTTTACATATGGGAGAAGAATACGCAATGTGAATACATTAAATTATGAGCACGGATTTCAAAAGTGCTCAGTTTACAGCGAACAGTCTTTAGCAGGTTTATTCCTTGCACTATTTATTTTCAGTGCAGCGTTTCAAATCTTTGACTGCCATGTATTTGGGTACTAAATGAAAAATGTGTTCATCATAATATACGAGTATGATATATTCCTGAATAGAATGGCATTTGCTTACGGGTAATACAAGTGCAAGTGACCAACAACTCTGGTCTTATCATCAGAGGTCATTATTAGCCTACTTTCCGAAGGAAACAAAGGCTTATGAGATTACGTTCCTGTCTGTGTGTGTGTATCTGCATGTGTGTCCCCTTTCAATTTTTGAACCAGTGAACCGAAGTTCACCAAACTCGGCACACACATAGTACTAAGTAAGGACACCTGACTTTTATAGTTTCGACCTCGCCGGAAACTTACTTTCAAAATGGCGGCCATTTTAAGNCTCGCCGGAAACTTACTTTCAAAATGGCGGCCATTTTAAGATTTATGGCAATATGTCATATCAGGAACAATTCAACAAATCTAAAACAAATTTTGTATGCTGACAGCATAAGTAGCATTGAATTCAGAGGTAAATATTGTTGTTGGTCAGAAATTTTGGAAGATAGTAACACACAAAAATTAATCTTTTACATAATATCTCTCAAATTAATCAACCAATCTTCGCACAATTTTACACATAAGTAGTACTATGATAGACCACGTAAATGTAACCAATTGAACTTAATTAGGCACTTATTTTTTAAATGGTGGCCATACAAATATTTTTTGTTTATTTTGTATAACTACCATACTGTTTGACCAATTTCAACCATATTTTTTACGCTGACAGTACCTATCACAAGCATCATATAAGCCNGATTTATGGCAATATGTCATATCAGGAACAATTCAACAAATCTAAAACAAATTTTGTATGCTGACAGCATAAGTAGTATTGAATTCAGAGGTAAATATTGTTGTTGGTCAGAAATTTTGGAAGATAGTAACACACAAAAATTAATCTTTTACATAATATCTCTCAAATTAATCAACCAATCTTCGCACAATTTTACACATAAAGTAGTACTATGATAGACCACGTAAATGTAACCAATTGAACTTAATTAGGCACTTATTTTTTAAATGGTGGCCATACAAATATTTTTTGTTTATTTTGTATAAAACTACCATACTGTTTGACCAATTTCAACCATATTTTTTACGCTGACAGTACCTATCACAAGCATCATATAAGCCNAAACTACCATACTGTTTGACCAATTTCAACCATATTTTTTACGCTGACAGTACCTATCACAAGCATCATATAAGCCAAAAAACCACCCCTTTATTCACCATTTTGTAAGATAGCGTTACATCAATAACTTAAATTTTTGTGTAATATATGAGGAAACAATGGACAGATTGCTAACAAATTTGGCAAACAAGTAGTACTACTGCAGTAGTTATGTACAATTATGTTTCAATTATGTCAAACACGTATTTTCAAAATTGTAGACATGTAGCTATTTTTGCATAGTGTGCTATATCTTCGAAGCCATGTAATCAATTTCATCTTAACATTGTATGTTGGGAGTATATAAAACAAACACCAAACGTGTCTACACGGAGCTTCTTTTGTCTTCCAAATTTGTAAGATAGTACCAGTTGAACAAATAGGGTTTTAATGTCATATCTCGGAAAACAATTGACAGATTCCTACCAAATAAGGAAAACAAGTAATACTGCAGCAGGTGATGTACAATTGCATGTTTTAAATATGTCAGATACTTACTAATTATCAAAATGGTGGACAATTAGATATTTTTGCTTTAAATCTATATCGTCAAAACCACTTAATAATTTCCAACTTATGTTTATATGCTGGCAGTAGATATTACAACTATAATCCATTCACTGTATCTTCGATACAAAACTTTTCTTGGAAACTTTTTAGTGGGATCCTCAATGTACAAGAATTAGTTATAAAAAAATTGTATATGGAAAGAGGTTTTGTCTTGCTTTATCGTGACTTCGTGATATATTTAACCAACAAATAAGTATATTTTTTCAATAAATTATACTAATTTGTTAAAAATCCGTACGAATTAACAATGGATTTTGAAGGGACATGTTGGTTATAGCTGAAAAGAAATAGTTCGTAGGTTAAATATTAATATGTATAAATTTAATGCCGTAATTGTAAAGTTAATATTGCTAAACTATATATTTACATTTTCACGTAGCACTCATGGGTAAAGATTTCACTGTTATTAATTGAAATTAAATAAATTTCAGTGTCTGTCCAGCGGACTCATACACTCCATCTTGTCCGTTTGGGCACGTTTTTTTCAGAAGTATAACCACGCCATATTGGATATTGGAGACGCTGAATTGTGGTTATAAAACTAACGTAACACATTCTTTCTACTTATAAGATAATTCTAGGTTAAGGTGTAATTTTAGTATTAGCGTTGTTATTTCTGCAGTTTATCTTTGTAAGTTTAAATAAACGTGCAAAATATAGAAAGGCATTTGAATATTTCCGTTACGTAATTCCCTTTGCAATCCTTAACAGAAAAAAATGTTTTAAAAGAATGAACAGGAATCGATTTTTGGTCAAAAACTGATAATCNCCGTGAATTCGTAGTAAATGAAACGTTAGTGCGGGACTGGAGGAATTTTTCTCACTTATAAGTTGCACCCTGAGTTTTCAATAAAATTATTTAAATAAAATGTGCGACTTATATGCGATAAAATAGAATAAATGGTACCCATTTATCACAGTGAAATCTTTAACCTGAGTGCTACTTCCAAAAGTTTATTATGTAAAATTTAACTTTTTCCTTACACCAAATATGTAAATAAATCTTAATATAATAAGTAAACTTTAATTAAATTATATAATTAACAGTTCCGATATATACTTCAATCTACCTTTTTGTATGTATTACAATATTTTGCTAAATTGATTAGCATTTTTTAGACATTTGGAGAATTTTATTAAAGTATATGACAGTTAAGATTTACATGGCATTGTTTCTCTTCAAAAATAAATTTTGGTAGTTCCCACAAGGACACTGTTAACAAAATATTTGACAGTTCCCACATGGCACTGTTTGTTTACAAAACATTTGACAGGTGTCACATGGCAATGTTTTGTATACATACTGCGGAAGGATACATAATCGGCTCCCTGAAAGTAGATCTTTAGCAGGGCTTCAGAAAATCTTGAAGTTACCGTGAATACATTATATCAATTATATCTACACAGAGCATCTTTTGTCTGCCATTTTGCAAAATAACAAGATGTGAACAGAAAAATTGAATAATTCCTATTAAATTTGAGAAACAAGTAGTATTAAGGCAGGTGATGTTAAGTGGTACGTTTTTAGCATTTCAGACAATTATTTTCAAAATGTCAGCCATATAGAAATTTTTGGCTTGGAATGCTATATCGTCAAAACCATGTAAACAATTACAACTTAACTTTGCATGCTGGCAGCAGATATTACAACTATCAACTGTATCTGCATGCAGCATCTTTTGTCCTCCATTTTGTAAGACAGCACAATGCGAATAAATAAATTTTTATGTCATATCTTGGGAAACAATTGACACATGCCTATCAAATTTGGCAAACAAATAGTACTGCAGCAGGTGGCATAAACTGGTATGTTATAAATCAGTCAAGCACTTATTTTCAAAATGGTGACTATATAAATATTTTAGCTCATGTTAACAAAACAAATTCCAAATTAACTTTGTATGTTGGCAGTACATTTACAACCATAAAATTTGTCTACGCAGAGCCTCATTTCACTGCTATTTTGTAATATAGCCCCACCAATAAAGTATTAACTTTTTATCTCATATCTCAGGAACAGATTATACCTTTCTTACAAAATTTGGTGAATATGATGTACTGTGGTAGGCCATATTAATATATGTATTTTTTAAATTTGAGACACTAATTTTCAGAATGGGGATTATAAAATCTTTATAGCTTTGTGTGCTATTCTACGAAACTGTCATCTATTTCATCTTAACTTTGTATATTGGCAGTATACAATAACCAAATGTGCTACTACATTACTTTTTTGGCCTTTTATTTTGAAGATCTTCACACAAAAGTTATGGAGATTTTATGCCATATCTCGAGGACCATTACACATTTTCCCACCAAATTTTACACTATAATATTTCAACTAAATTGTACCAAATTGTGCACACCATAAATGCTACAGACGGCCATGTAAATTTTCATGATTTAAATGGGTCATACAACAATGTTCAAAATAACGGCTTCATAAACAATTTTGGTAAATTTTCCACTTACATTAAAAAATTTACGAAATTCAACAACAATTTCTATGTAGACACTATACATTAGAAGCATCGTATATGTAGCCTCTTTTTTTGGCAATTTTGCACAATAGCTTCAAATAAGAAAATAAAATTTTTTATGCTATACCTCAGGGAACAAAAAACCGATTTCCACAAAATTATTCACATAAGTAGCGCTACGGTAGGCCATGTAAACTTACATGATTGAAGTGGCTCAGTCACTTATTTTTAAAATGATGGACCTGTAAATAGCTTAGGTTAGTAAACTCTATCATTTGAAACATTAGACTGATTAAATCCAAAGTTGTTGCTACGAATTTGAACTTCATAATGCAATTGATTGCATGCTGGCTTATGTTAAGAGATTTTCTAGGTTCAAGGCCCTGTACGGTACGTGTGTATTTGCTATTGTCTCACTACTGTTACATACACTTCTGTTTTCATTTCTAATGTTATAGCTTTCAAGTCCTGCCTACAAACTCAGCTTTTAAGAACATATAGACCCATGTTGAGGAAAGAAGGCTCATTAGTTATATTGGTAACTTCTTGTTTTTTCCGCTGTTGTTGTATCCCTGCCAAGCAGTTAAAAATGTTACTCTTTAAATAGTGCAAGGTATTTTCGCCCGTCATATCATAGGAACAAGGCCCTTTTAGTATTTATTCTTACATGCATCAAACATGTGTTAAAAACCATAAATGGCATAAGAATTATTTAAAGTAACATTTACAGGTAGAATATTTAAAAAATACTTTTCTCCTGCTACATTTAATATGACCATAGTAATACTTGCCAATTCATCCAAACCCCTGATACGGTGTACAACATAAGGCACATATGCTTTGCAAATTAATAACTGTAAACACATACTACATGTTCGTTAATGTCCAGTGTTACTATTATGATGTTATGAATGCCAAAAATGATTGCCATAAAACTGCTACTAAACCAAATCTATCCAAATTTTTACAGCATACTTTGTTGATATTTACAAATAGCTGCCAGTTTAGTGAAAATCTGTTCAGATTAGGGTTAACACTTTTCTTGTGAAATCATCACTTCGCACTTATAAAATTAGAACATCATAATTGATATGAACGTAATTCCAACAGAAATCTAACAAAAAAATACCTAGCAGAAAACAATGTATTTCGAGAAATTGCTTTCACACATTTATTAAGGAATCCTATTTACCCCACAGTAGTTAGGATTGGTAGGTTCGAACACAGGATGGCGGGAGGGACAAAGGGACACATGCCGCAGAAACCTCATGCTCTTGCATTCCACTGCCATTTTTCCCTCGAAATGTTCCAAAATTTCCCTAAAATTTATTTTGAAATTTTTTAATTATTTTTTTTCAACAATCCCACAATATGGAGGAATGACTCATTTTTGGGCAATGAGGAGCTGAGAGGTCTTCACAAATACGATATAAACTACACATGCCATTTAAGCCCTATGCGAACTTAAAAGCATAGTTGGCCTTAATTCCCGAACCGTTTAAGATGTAGTCATCAAATTCATATCATAGGCATCAACGCATACAAGAAAAATTAACAAATGGTAATTTAAGCCCTATGCAAACTTATAAGCATAGTTGGCGGTAATTCCTGAACCGCTTAAGATGTAGTCGTCAAATTCATATCATAGGCATCGACGACAACAAGGAAAATTAACACATGGTCATTTAAGCCTCTATGCGATCTTATAAGCATAGTTGATCATAATTTCCGAATCGTTTAAGGTACAACCAGCAAATGCATAACATAGGCAAGAGGGTGTTCTCCGAGTCTTCCCTGACGTCCCGACATCACACTCTTGCAGGGGGGTTCTCCGGGTCTTCCCAAATCCCTACCGTGTCTCCCAACTGGTCCCTACGTCATNATAATTTCCGAATCGTTTAAGGTACAACCAGCAAATGCATAACATAGGCAAGAGGGTGTTCTCCGAGTCTTCCCTGACGTCCCGACTGGCCCCTACATCACACTCTTGCAGGGGGGTTCTCCGGGTCTTCCCAAATCCCTACCGTGTCACCCAACTGGTCCCTACGTCATGGGTTATCTCAGAATCTTCCCAAATACGATTACCATTTAATCCATTCCTACTAGATCATATACTTCATGCTCTCGCATTTCAAGCGAGAGGTTGTCTCAGACATCACACGCTAGCATTCCAAGCCGGGAGGATTATCTCAGAGTCTTCCCCCGTCGCCGTGACACAAGGCATAACATAAAGAACGTCGCCATGCCACTTGGTGTAACATAAAGAGCATTGCCGAACACTTCAACGACTCACGCACCCTAACATAACGGGTGACACCGAACACTGCGACGAAGCGTGCGTGGTATAACATAAAGGGCGCAACCATACACTTCAACAACATATGCATTTTAATATAAAGGGTGAGCTAAACACTTCAACGACGCACGCACCTTTAACATAAAGGGTGACACCGAACACTGCGACGAAGTGTGCGTGGTATAACATAAAGGGCGCTACCGTACACTTCAACGGCGCTGGTATTTTAACATAAAGGATGGCGCAGAATACTTCAACGATGCACGATACCTAACATAAANATGCACGCACCCTAACATAACGGGTGACACCGAACACTGCGACGAAGCGTGCGTGGTATAACATAAAGAGCGCTACCATACACTTCAACGACACATGCATTTTAATATAAAGGGTGGCGCCAAACACTTCAACGACGCACGCACCTTTAACATAAAGGGTGACACCGAACACTGCGACGAAGTGTGCGTGGTATAACATAAAGGGCGCTACCGTACACTTCAACGGCGCTGGTATTTTAACATAAAGGATGGCGCAGAATACTTCAACGATGCACGATACCTAACATAAAGGGTGACGTCGAACACTGTGACGAAGAGTATGTTACACCAAAGGGGAAGCTCTGCGCGGCTCCTCCCGTGAAATACATTTTCGGTATGATATACGCTCACTGCGTCAGTACGCAAAATTCATGTACGCACTTACATACACACACATACAGCAGACCCATCAACACATGCAAACAAAGATTAGCTAAGTAAGTTACACCAAAGGAGAATCTCTGAGCAACTCCTCCCGAGAAATATGTTTTACATATGATATACGATCACGGCGCCTGTACGCCAAATTCATGTAAAAACTTACATACACACATGTACAGCAGACCCATCAACACATGCAAAAAAAGATTGGCCGAGTAAGTTATACCACAGGGAAAAAATACATATTCATTACTAGATATGGTTCTAAGTTTCGATACTTGACAATGGGTAAATTACCACAGTATCATTTAAGCCCTATAAGCGTAGGTGCTCGTAATTTCCGAACAGTTTAACATACAGACTGCAAATTAGTTATAGATATATGTGTGTGTGTCTATATATATATATATAGTTCCTAACAACACAAATCATCGTGAAGTTATTTATGTCCTATACGTATAAAAATGATAGCAGATTCATTTACTCCGAACAAGCATAGGTGCGCATAAGTTCCGTATCGTGTAAGATACGTTCGGCAACTTCATAACATCATTCCCGTCATCACGAAAGGGTTAAGTTTTCCCAAATTAGATTAAAATTTAAGTCCTTCCTATGAAATATACATCACGCTCTTGCAGACCAAGCTGGGAGAGTTATCTCAGAGTCTTCCCAAACATACACAATGATAAAGTATTAAGGGCAACACACACTACTATGAAAACAATGGCGGGAACCAACACGTCACTACTGTAACATATCTTTTTCATATGCCTACAGTGCGAAGAGACACATAAAGCATAAATGTAAGCTACCACCGTAGTAAAGAGAGAACACCACCGCGCATAAAGGGGCCTAACAGGTTACGTGAGGCTCTCACAGGTCTAACATAAAGGGCGCTGTCGCACACAACAATAAAGAAGCCTAACATGTCTCGAAAGCGTCTCGACACTAACAAAGCTGACATAAAGGAGCTGTTTTTTTCTACGATGGGAAATAATCGAGAAAGTTATTTACGTCATTACTGTAAGAAGACTTTTTCTCAAAGCTGTCATGCTCGTCGACACGAGACTGGTTGCCAAAAAAATATGAAATGTATTATCTTATCATGTAAAAAATTGCAAATCATATTTTCGAAGACTTGATAGTTTAAAAAGGCATAACGCAACATGCAAAGCTCTCCTTCCTACACAGATCAATCAGTATTTGCTGAGAATAGAGTAAATTTTTGATGGGAAGATATCCGCAAAAGTAAAATCTGAATCATCATCATTAAAGGTAACGTACCCTACTAAAAAACAATGGCTGGAACAGTCACATCTCCTAGATATCCATGCCACTGCTGTAACCGTACAATTGCATATGCCTACAATGTGAAGAGGCATATAAAGCATAAATGTGAGCTGAATCCATATNCTGCTGTAACCGTACAATTGCATATGCCTACAATGTGAAGAGGCATATAAAGCATAAATGTGAGCTGAATCCATATCGCACAGGCTATCAATGTCATATATGCCAATGTATGTTCACTCGTATAGACAGTTTAAACATACACATGAAAAAATGCAAAGACCTTCTTTCTCTACATGCTAAGCAACACAGTGCATTGTCAATGTTACAAAATTGTGACAATCAAGTTTCTGCTGTACAAAGTATTGANTACATGCTAAGCAACACAGTGCATTGTCAATGTTACAAAATTGTGACAATCAAGTTTCTGCTGTACAAAGTATTGATACACCTACATCACCAACAAGACTGGAAGTACACTTGTTACTTGTGTTAGGAAGTCCAGCATATAGGAAACATTGTTGCAAATGCGGTAAAATCTTTAGTAAAAGTAGCAAAGCGCGTCGACATGAGAGATGTAAAACGGCATGTAGCGGTGGAGAGACATTAGCTGAATATATGTTTACAAAAAGCATTAAAAAAAACTTAAATCCCACTGATGAAATAAGAAGATATNAGAGACATTAGCTGAATATATGTTTACAAAAAGCATTAAAAAAAACTTAAATCCCACTGATGAAATAAGAAGATATTCACTTATATATGTGAAATTGATGGAATCGTCTTAGTTGTTATTCGAATTTCGAAGAGTGAACATCATCTCGAGCGAAGATGGAAAATACGTCAGAAAGTCATTTGTGCTGTTTCTGCAAGAAGTTATTTACTAAGAGCCGTAATGCCCGCCGACATGAAACTGCTTGTTCTATGAACATGAAGCAATCTAGCTTAACATGNACTAAGAGCCGTAATGCCCGCCGACATGAAACTGCTTGTTCTATGAACATGAAGCAATCTAGCTTAACATGTGAACTGTGTAAGTCTCAATTTAGACGTCGCGATAACTTAAAAAGACATCTTGCATCATGTGAGGGACTCTCTCCTGTGTCNAGTGTAAGTCTCAATTTAGACGTCGCGATAACTTAAAAAGACATCTTGCATCATGTGAGGGACTCTCTCCTGTGTCAGCTAAGAGGCGTAGTGTATTGCCTACATCTGAAAAAAAACATGTGAAGGACAGACACCTGTTGCATCGGATACCGGTGCGCTACCACCATCATTGTCAATATCAGACCTGGACATGAAAAGTTCACCACAGACATCAATATATTCATCTCACTACTGCAGCAAGACCTTTAGCAAAAGTAGCAGTGCTCGTCAACATGAGAAATCTGGAAAATGTTTGAAGAAGATGCAATGGGTTTACTATACTACTNCAAAAGTAGCAGTGCTCGTCAACATGAGAAATCTGGAAAATGTTTGAAGAAGATGCAATGGGTTTACTATACTACTTGTTGCTATAAGTGTGGTCGTGAATTCAAATGTTATGAAGTAACAGGTGTTCCAGACAGCATGCGACTCGAAATACACGACCATCAGGTAAAACTATGCCGTGAGCCGTATTACAAACATGACAAAACGTGTACATATAAAGCACCTGCACCTGTTGTAAACTTACCAAATGAGAATGGATTCATACTGAAAGAATCTGCATTCCGAGGTCTTATGAAGACGTATGTTGCATCTTATTCATCAGACATGGTGGACGATATTTGTACATATCTTAAGCAAATGAAACAGAATATTGTAGATCAACTTGCATGCGAGATTAAAAAAGGTGCATTAAAATATAATATATGGTTGGACTGTAAACATACCAAACCAGAACCACACGAAGATGAATATAGCGAGAGAGCCTTCAAGACCTCGAATGTACCTCTGTATAACACACGCAAAATTGAAGATAGCATTGAAGCTAGTATACAGAAAATTTGTCATGGGGAAGAAGAATATTTGGGAAAGGGTTCCGGTTGGACATTATATAAGATACATCAGCTACAGTTGAGAACAAATTTACTTACAACACTTGACAAATAGATGTATGCAGATTGAGGACATGCAATCGAGAATGTCCTGTACGACAACCTGCAAAAAACCTTCACCGAGTGTGAAGAAGGAATTACAAGTGTTGTAGCCATTTACTATTAAGAGTGCGAGCTATACAGATCACGAGAAGATGTGAACAACAAACATACGCTGCTATCATATAAGGTGATAAACGAAGTTGCTACAACTATCCAGAACATCGAGAATGCAAGTGTAACTTTCAAGTCTGCTGATGACGATGTGAAATATGTACCAGTTGGACAATTATATATAATTTATCAGCTATAGTTGAGAACAAATTTTACTTCAGCCACTTGCCTATTTCCCTNCCAGTTGGACAATTATATATAATTTATCAGCTATAGTTGAGAACAAATTTTACTTCAGCCACTTGCCTATTTCCCTTTAATCCACTGCAGAGAAAATTACAACCTAACTTCGTATTCGACCTGCAGAATGAGGGTATAAATTAGAGTAACTGCAGAAATTCACATAGTTGCTAAGCTATTGTGTACAGCAACACTACTGTGTGAACGTAGTAGTGTACGCAGAAGGGAGGAGTTGCGTCTCCCCTCCTCAGTGCAGAAAAGAGGAATCCGTAGAGGTGACGAGTCCGCAGAGGTGACGAGTCCGCAGAGGGGAGGAGTCCGCAGAGGTGACGAGTCAGCAGAGGGGACGAGTCTGCACTGCATGACAGTAGTAGTACAAGTGTNAGGGGAGGAGTCCGCAGAGGTGACGAGTCAGCAGAGGGGACGAGTCTGCACTGCATGACAGTAGTAGTACAAGTGTGTAAGTTGTCATATACTTGAAGATGATGAAAAGTGTGGAGAACATGCAATCGAAAATGATCTGTTTGCCTACATGCNTGTCATATACTTGAAGATGATGAAAAGTGTGGAGAACATGCAATCGAAAATGATCTGTTTGCCTACATGCAAAACTGCACCAAGCGTTCAACAATTACATGGAAAACAATGCAGTTATTGCGACAAGACATTCAGTACAAGTTACAATGCACGGCGACATGAACAGAGTGAGTGTCAAAAGAAACCAGCCTCCAGAATACTATCATGTAATATGTGCGGTGCGACATTTGGTAGAAGTGACAATCTGAAGAGGCATACTGCTACATGTAAAGCTAACACACCTTTACTTGGCACAAGACTGCAAGCATTGAACTTGTTGACGCAAGGCAATATAATGGATGACTCCCATACTGATTTTACCATCGCCCATAACATTATCTGGACATGCATCAAATTCCAAAACATTCTGTGAAGAAGGAAATACGCCTGTTGCGGACATGTATTATGAAGAGCGCAAACCATACAGATTGTTCAACGATGTGAACAACAAACATGTATTGCTAAGGCGTAAGATGATAAACGAGGATGTTACAACTATCTAGCACGAAAGTGTGACCGTCAAGTCCGAGGGCGATGATGGTGATGGTGATGATGCGAAATATACATATTCTACTGACGATGATGAAGTAACTGCATCTGCAAAGCAAAAGCGTAAACACGATGATGAAGAAGACGGATACGTGAAGTTGAGACAGAATAAACAAAGATTCGAACAAAGTACTCTGGCTCAGAGGTATCTCACAAACTACCNCAAAGATTCGAACAAAGTACTCTGGCTCAGAGGTATCTCACAAACTACCCATCACGGAAGAACATAGGTGCAGTCATGTATTGTGAACCTTTTGCGAAGAGAGTCGTGAAGTCTAGCTACTTATTTTCAACCTAGTTGATAGACTACGTGTGCTGGTTGCGTTACAGAGAAGGGATATATGTCTGTCAGCGAAGAGATAAATAAGATTATTGATGAATTCAGAGCTAATGACTATATCAAATGATATATGGTCACCACGCTTCTCTACAACATCTAAACAGAAAGTTATATGTTTTTTCTTCAATTAAAACCAAATTNATATATATATAACACATATATATTACTTCTGACTCTTGTGTATTATTTTTCTGTTTGTGAAGACGAGATGTCAAACACACTGGACCAAAGACTGTACAGGTCGCATACATACGAGCTTGCTGGAATAATGTGGCACCACATACGTTCTAGCCTGCACTGCTAAGGTATGTTGCGTCTTCAATTGAAACTATGTATATGTGAAGCTTCCGTCAACATGAGCATTGAAGCAGACATCGGCAGCACGAAGGTAGAGGGCGAAATAATATGTCATAGCAAGGGTAAATGCTGCAAGATAATGTACAACATTTATGCACGTATACAACTATTATTATTTTTCAAGAACTACTGACGCTATGTCGTCGTAGAGTATGACCGCTATATAAGATGTCTACCCTGCCAGTCGACACCAGTGAGCTGAAGATGAATGGGTAATTTCATCCAGACAGCCTACAGCAGTGTAACTCCTGGTAACAACTGTATAACCTATATCTGTGATGGCGAGACCGCTGACGAGCCAAGAACGTACAGCGAACAGTGCGACGGTATAGCGCATTGGCTTCTTGCCCACAACCCAACGTCGTACGAGCGATGTCAGCAGATGGTCGAATGTAATATTCTGGGGAGGTGTATTGTTAACTGTATGCGAACACACACTCCCCTGCCATGTGGTCCAGACAAAGTTATAACTCACGCTTTATTGCAAGATGCGATAAGAGTTTACCTTCCTCAAGAGCCTTTGGTGCAGGCTGAACCTACCAACTCTGCTGCCGCTGCCGTGATTGACTTTAATAAGGACGATGAGCTGCCTACTGTCAAACGTAAGAAGCCTGCCGCTACCAAGTCCCTGGCAACGCCTCATCGCAAACGTCACGTAAGAAGAAGACATTGCCGGTCACAACTTGTCTGAATTGTGGCAATTCATCGCTTCAGGACGTGTGTAAATTAACAGTTGCAGATAGAAAGACATTACTGCTGCAACTATTCACTACTCTGCTTGCTAAAGTATAGTGGAAAAAAAATGTTTTAATTGCCTATGTTTATAGTTAATTGCTATCTTGATGTAATGCTTAGAACATATTCTGTATTACTTGTTAATGCCTATCTTGATGTGCTGCTTTTGTGAGAGTATGCTGCAAAAACAATGTATAATATATACAGTAATATATATGTATGCCATGAAATTCAGTGTTCTTATTTCTGTTGGATAACAATCACACACAGCCCAAACTAAACGTGCCAGTATTTAAAAGCACACCAATAAACAGTGTACTACTGCAATTATATATCTTTGTAAAGGCATTACATGATGGAGTACGTTACAAGTATGCTTTAGTTGATAGTGTGTGCGTTGGGTAAAATCAGTACACTGCTGCCTGTAAAAAATACTAACTATCGTACCAGTAAAGACAGCACTCTGTGTGTGCCAGTGCGCATTCTCAGGGGATGGTTCTCTAGTAGACCTGTAAAGCCATTAGCCTTGGAGGGTATAATTATAGACCGGCAACAAGAAGTCGTCTCTCCTACTGTTGTTATTTTCGCATTAGATGGCGCTTGTTTTGTTGGCATTAGATGATGCTTATTATTGCCACCCTAAAACTACCACTCTTGTTTGGGAATGAGTATAAATACCCCCTCCTATATTCCTAAACAGTTAATCGTGTATGGACCATGCTGGCTATGCTTTAGCCACAACCTGCTGCCACTGTTCTGAGAATCAAAAATTTTTTTTAAAAATTATTACAATTTTTTTAAAAAAGAAACCCAAAAAAAATTGTAAGAAATTAGCGGCAGCTTTCATGATGGCGAACACCACCGTNTTTTCTAGTTTTAGTGTAGGCTAATTTGTTGTGAAACAAAGGTTTGTGTTGCAGTTTTTTTTTTTTTTTTTTTATTTTGTTTGATTTTCAGAACAGTGGTAGCGCAGGACTGTATCAGTTATTGGTCGCAAGCCAGTTGCAAGCATTTACAACAAAACGTTTGCATTTACGAAGTGTTTTGTCTACCTACGGTAAACAAATTCTGTTACAGACTCAAGATCCCAGTAGCTCTAACAGGTACACCAACATAAAAATTAAAGAATTCTCGTTTTCGTAACAATATGTACAAGCTTGCACTTGAAATACTTCAGCATTTATTCTGTGCCCTAGTGATGTAAACAATGCATATTTCACTAACCTTAAAAAGAGAAAATCAATGAGGAATCTTATTTCCACCAATGTCTTTCAGCTACAAGAAGCCCTTGCTCTTATGGTATTAATCCCGGACACATGAAGAAATTCTAGTAAAATTTCCGGGTGCTAAAATTTCCATACAATTCTCTGCTTTTCCTTTTTTCCTGGTTGCTAGACAGCCTGTAAGATTCATTTCCAGCAATGCTTGGAGGAAATTTATGTACTTACCAAAAACATTTCACTAGATCCATCTGCCCCAGAAATGCTTGCCACCTGTGGATTGAAGCCATCTACACTAGATTCCATCATTTGGGGTTTTCGCCTCTTGTGTGGTGGTGAATCAAAGTCTGAACCATTTCCCATGGATTCCAAACTATGTTCTACACCATTGTTCGTGTAATTGTCAGAACGCCACGACACTTCAGCAAGGCCTTTGATGCGCAAGTCTTCTGCTGTCCTTAGGAGAGATGCTAAATGAGACTGGAAACAATCAAACCCTGATATTACTAGCCCATAACACAAACAACAACTTTTTAAATAATAAGTATTGAAAATGAGTCTAATACACATTACATAATTAATTTATATCACACAATTAATTTATGTAATACCTTATTTCATGTAATTTGCTATATTATGGAATTACAGCAGAACATCCTTTTTACATGCCATAATAAACTTTTCCCTTTTTTTCAACCACTGATTTTACGCTTATCCCTATTTTACATCTGCTGATTTTATGCTTTTCCTTATTTTACACCCCTTATTTTACAATTTTCTCTATTTTACAACCCCTGATTTTACACTTGTTTTCTTTGGTCGTACATAATGCACATACAGCATAAACTTCCTCCCCCCCCCCTTTTTCCACTTTCTTGCATTTTACAATATTTTTTTTCCTGGTCCTTTGAAAAGTGTAAAAAAGGTGTTTCACTACACTAAAGTAACAGTAACCATATTTGCTGACATCGGGATAGGAATTTTACAAAAATTTGGGCCTTTAAAATTATTGTTCATATTTTACGGCCCTACAAAATTTTTGGTATCCTATTGCCACTTGAAGAGTTGAAAATATTCAAATATACATAACGAATACTAACTACATGTTAATAATAATCTAAGGCAATTAACATATTTAACAAACATCAAGAAATAAAACATAAAACACAATTTTGTGCAAGGAAACAAGTCATAATTGTATTTTTTAAAATAAAATACGGTTGGTTACATCTTGATTTTAAAGATGCTTACAGTTCC
Organism: Clitarchus hookeri; assembly: GCA_002778355.1. Classification (NCBI taxonomy): domain Eukaryota; kingdom Metazoa; phylum Arthropoda; class Insecta; order Phasmatodea; family Phasmatidae; genus Clitarchus; species Clitarchus hookeri. The sequence goes on along the minus strand of NQII01005030.1, from coordinate 35,717 downwards.
CCAAAATTTGTCTGTACCACAGAGAAAGACCGTATGAACTGAAGCGGCCGAATATTGACCCATGTACCCCTCCTAAATGTGAAAACTGTGTCCAAATAACACATTTTGCCAACTGNTGAAGCGGCCGAATATTGACCCATGTACCCCTCCTAAATGTGAAAACTGTGTCCAAATAACACATTTTGCCAACTGCGTACATGAAGTAATGTTCACACGTCTGATGGAAACATAAGTTTTTATTGATTATATAAATTTATATAATAGGGTACTGTATTCTATGCCAAATAATACACCATTTATGCAAAAAAAAGAACAGAGTGAGCTAAAATTTACAGCAAACTGCAACGCAATGCATATGCTTAAAAACTGCTATGATAATNAAAAAAAGAACAGAGTGAGCTAAAATTTACAGCAAACTGCAACGCAATGCATATGCTTAAAAACTGCTATGATAATGCCCATGTTTACATTTCCAGCAAGGAAATGAGATGGTTTATATTGTTTTCAATTATTTAATATAAATGAATTTAGTAGTAGGGTGATGTATTCTGCACAAAACGGTACACCAGTTATGCAGAAAATGACAACCGAGCAATCTAAAATGAACAAAATAAGCATTACGCAACATTGTGCATATGCTTAACAAAAAAAGCTGCAATACCACCCATTTTTACATTTCCCGCACAGAAATTAAATTTTTAAGTCAATATAATTAATAATATTTTACACGCAGACATCTTCACTTGAAAATGGCGTACATACATAACAGATGCAAAAAATATTTAATGAGAAAAATTAACGCTATTACAATCTCAAATAAAATACTATGTTGGTAGCAAATTACATTTTGAAACTACCTCACAGATTAAAATAAAAATTCCACGTATTAAAGTAAAGTTTTTTTTGTTGTGCCTAAAATGTGATAAACTTATACTGGCTCATAATAAAATATTCATTTAAAAAAGCGGTTTTAATGGATAGCACTTAACAACAAAATAGCAGTACAAACATAACATGTACACAAAACGTCAAGAATACAAGACAATAGGTGTGTTTTCGCAGTTGAAATAGTAACAGAATGGTCACCAGCGTTCACAACAAAAATACCTATTGTAAACACAGATGGCGAACCTCAGTCGGAGAGAACTTCAAAACTGCGCAACCGCTGTAATTGTGTCAGAAATATACATGGTATGTATGGACGTTTTAATGTATTTGGATGCAGAAACTAACATGTACTTCTCACCTGAAAATAACAACATTAATATGGCAGAAATGCAGCTTAAGTTACAATGAAGAAAAGCATCTATTAAAACTTTACTAAGACTGAAATATCATAACTAAACCAAATGTACGTTACATACAGATTGAGATTAACCACATTTGTAACACTCACCTCTAACCCATTTCAACAAAACTTTCCCATCTTCATTTGGAACTATCGAATATTCATCCATTCTGACATTAAAGGTAAGCATGTGGTAATGCAATTAGAAAAACCCAGAATTCAAAATGATGAGCAACAACATCTGGTTAGCCAAAAATGGTGAACACTGGTTACCCGGTCACCGTGCAACAAAATGGTGAACAGGAGCGCTAAGCCACCTCGTTACCAATTCAACCGCGAAAATACAGCTAATACCATTTGCAATACTTTTTTTTTCAAGTGTCCTAATAGTTTGACATTAATAGAGTTCAGTGAAGAAGTTAGATTGCCACGGGAAAATATGACACGAGGAGAGTATGCACAGTTTTCTTTAGGATTAGGTAAATACATGGCAGCGGCATTAAGCATTGTTACATGCTTGCTGCTCTGCATCACTTCCCTTGCCCTGCCTTGCTTGAGCGAGTGAAGGTGTGTGTCAAGGTCTTGTTAGTAACCCGAGAAGCATGCCGAGATTTACCAGGCGAGCTGCCGCATGTGCCAAATAAACCTATCAGGACATGTGCACTCCCGACCTTAGCAGATTGAATTTCTGAGGGTTATTGAAGCAAGAATATTCTGGTCATTGCTCTAGCCTGTCTCAGCATGCTTGGAGAGCAGGGTACCTTCTAGATCGAGCCAGCAAAACTAATTAAGCCACAATGGGCCTCCAAGTCGACAGTTTGGAGGATTGTGCGACCTTAAGCGCTATGAGAATACAGCGAAGAAATGAGCCAGCAAATCGACAAGTGGTAGCGAGTAACCAGAGAGTGAAGACTGCAAACTGCAAGCATCAGTACAATGGAGAGAGAGACTGGCTGGGATTTAATATGTATAAATAATGAGTGTGAATTACATGACTAACAGATATAGACAGTGATAAGGACTTAAATTAAAATTGATATACACATTAAATATTGCGTTCATTGAGAATAACAATAGTTATAGTAGTGGTGATAAAGTAATTTAATATTGTAAATAATAAGTGTGGAAATAAATTAAACAAAAATCAAATTTAGTTATTTTTATTAAGACCTCTATCCCTCACGAACTTGGATATGCCCCTCTGACGTATTTTAACACGGGTGACAGAAGTGGGTTGGAGGCATTCAAATGTAAATTAAGTTAGACTATAGGCTAGTAATTATTAATATTAAAACATACTAATTAATTGTAATAATTGTAAGCGGAAAAATTAAGACTGTTTTATACTACCATCACAGTGCATGCTAATGAGAAAAATTTCTGCCAAATTGGAAACACTGCGAGCATTACTTGAGGAGCTAGGTAGCCAAATGGATGGTGGAGCTGTAACTAACCAAATAAGTAGTGTAAAAGGAAGTTTAAATAAAATTGTAAATATATAAATTAGTAATAGCTTGGGAAGATACATCAGCGAGTTAGTGAATATAAGAATTGATAGTGTGGATAAAAAATGACAGTGTAATCAAGCAATTTCCGAGAATAACCAGCAGCTCTGTGGCATTGGTGTCATACAGCCAGGAGTGCAGAAAGCGGTCGCAATTAAACCTGCCCCTTACGATGGCCAGACTTCTTAGCGGGAGTACCAACACCAGTTTGTAATAGTTGGCTTGTCAGATGAACAGAACGCATGCTACCTCGTCACTGTACTGAGAAGCACTGCACTTATCATGCTACTATCTCTACCAGAATGACATTGACAGGTATACCTCACACTAGTGTCAACCTTGGAGCTGCGTTTCTCTGGCCGATACCTGTGACATGCCCACCATGCCAAACTGTGAAACCACACCCAGCAACCAGGGAAGCCATTTTAGGAGCTATATCAAGACATTGTGCAGCTGTCCCACTTATCTCGGGAAAGGTGCCCCCTGAAGGCGCGCAGCATCACACAGTCAGCTTCTTCATCTGTGTCATAGCCAAAGGTACGGCAAGTAATAGGTTTGGTTTCACACCACACAGTGCAGGATGCCTTGGCCCGAGCACTATAAGGTGGAGTCAGCAAGACAGGGGGTCCGTACCCCAACGTCCAGTACAGGCAGTGACATTGAATGAAGATGACAATGGCATCAAGAAGACATTGAAGGAGATGCGGACGACCATGAGAGATATCGCTTCCAGGATCCACGCTACAGAACTTCACAGCACCCAATCCAAAATGCCAGAGCGTTGGTCATGTGAACAGCAGGGGCACCTGAGAGCCTACTACCCACAACAGCAGCAGCAAAAAAAGAGGCAGCAAGAGGCAGGTGAGAGTACAACACATTTGGAAAACTTGTAAACACTTATGAGGAGGTGGGGGGGGGGGGCAAAGGTCGGCGACTGCTTAAGGGCAGTCTGAATGAGGTTCCTCTTCAGATGGTCGTCGACATTGGGGCAACCATAAAAGTAGTAAAACCACACATTCTTCTGCATTCCCCCCCAACGATCGCCTAACAGTACGGTACACTGCAATTTGACTACGGTAACAGGTAAGAACACACCAGTTAGAGGTAAGAGAAAGGTGAACATGAAACTTAATGGCCTTAAACTAGAGCACAACATATACATAGCAGAAATAGATGATGAATGTATTTTGGGGCTTGATGTATTACGTAGGCTGGGGTGCTGTATCAATACTCGACTTAGTGTGCTATGGGTAGACAGTAAGAGTTAGAGGTGTAAAAACAGCAGAATTTGTACTCTCAAGTTAGTTGCCCAGTAGTCTGTTGTCTACCTATGTGCTACACGCTTCTTGTGAAATTGTTATTGCAAGCAGATGCCAAGGAAAATTCGTCAGACGTCTGGGTTTAATTGAGCCAGCAGAAAGAGTTGGCATCCTGCCAGGTAATGTCATTGTAGCAAGGACTAGGGTCTCTTTAAATTCTGACAGTTTTCCAGTTAGAATGATAAATTTGTCCGATAGTGCCATTTGTCTTGAGGAGGAGGCCATGATCGGCATTTGCAAGCAGGTCACACAGGTAATTCCAAACGTTCTAGAAGATTCTAGAGTAGAAAAAATAAAATTTCCTCTACCAGACCTACTGGATGAACTGCTAGTACAAACAAAAGAAAATCGTAACTCTGACGACAGGAGAAAGCTGTCTCTGAATTACTGCAGAGAAAGGGGATGCCTTCTCATGTGGACCAAATGACCTTGGAAGGACTAATGTGACCTGCCACCACATTGATACAGGAAATGAGAAATGAAGGAGTTAGATGTGATACAACCATCAGTTAGTCCATGGCCATTGTAGTTTTTAGGACGAAAGATGGATCTCCCAAGTTTCGTGTGGATTACCGATAGCTTAATAATGTGACAAAGAAAGACTCTTATCCACTTCAGAGGATAAACGACACACTGAACAGCATAGCAGGTTTTTTAACTTGGGATATGAAGAGTGGGTACTGGCAGTACAAGGTGGCCCTAGAAGACCGCCATTTTGTGTCCAAAGGGAAGGAACCTAGCAGTTCAAAGTTATGGCTGTGTAATGCCCCCGACATCTTTTAAGACCAATGGAAAACTCCTCCCTTTCAATATCTGTCAGGGTTACCTAACTGACCTCGTTGTGACAGGAAGGACATTTGAAAAACACCTATCAAGCTAAGACTCTGTATTCCAGAAAGTGGCCACAGTTAACTTGAAACTAGTACCTAGTTTATTGTAGTGTCAGCCCATGGAACTGAAACAGGCCCCAAGAAGACCAAAGCAATAAGAAACTGGCTGACACCAACTGACAAAACCAAAGTGCTGAGTTTTCTGGACTTATATGACTACTACAGACAATTTCACATGGGTTCCCCACAATCGCCAAGGATATTTCCATTGGACCACTAAATGCAAAGTTACTTTTAGTAAGCTTAAGGAAATTTTGATATCTCCTCCAGTCCTGGGATTTCCGAAAAGTGAGGACGCATTAATTCTGGATTCTGATGTTAGTGATGTAGGCATTGTAGCCGTGTTATTTCAGATTCAGAATAGGAAGGAGGGGACACTAGAATAGTTCAGTAAGGTATTGCACAAGCCTGGGAGAAATACTGCATGACACATATGAAGTTTCTGGCTGTGGTGGTAGCAATTTCATATTTCCACTCCCTCCTTTATGGCAGACATTTTATTCTAAGAAGCAACAATGCTTCATTACACTGACTAATTAATTTCAAGAACCTTGAAGGTCAAATAGGTCAGTGGATACAGCATCTTCAAGAATACGACTTTGAAATAAAGCACAGATCTGAATGCCTTCACAACAATTCAGGTGCAATTTCTAGGAGGCCGTGTGAAGCATTCTGTCGTCACTGTGAACAACAAGAATAAGAGTTGGGAATCGCTGAAGGTACAGACAAGAATTCAAGGTTCTGTATCTTGTCATGGGTCACCTACCTGGAGTATGAGGGTATTAGGAAAAAACAGCTAAATGATCCCACTTTGTATCCATTACTAGAGTGGAAAGAAGCTGGCTGTCTGCCAAAATGTGAAAGGATATCCCTCCTGAGCACAGCAGGCAAAGCATACTGGGCATAACGAAATTCCCTCATACTAAAGAATGGTGTGCGTTACAAGAACCGGGAAAGTAATGATGGGAAACATAAAAGCTTACAGTTCGTTGCTGTGTTCCAGGCTGTAACAAAGATTCTGAGGATGAAAAAGACATATCCTCAGCCAGATGAAATGGTCGAGAGGCTTAATAACACTCTTGAGCAGTACCCGTCAATCTGTGTGGCAGAAAACCAAAAGAACTCAGATTCTAAGGTCACATTGTTTCTCAGTTTACAGAAGTCTGCAAGGGTAACACCATCAAGGATGCTGTTTGGAAGAGAGTTATGCCTCCCTAGTGATCTGCTGTTTCACCCACAGATAGAAGAGGAAGCTGCTGCTCCAGATTATGTCAGCGAATTACATCAGACTCATTGGCATTCATAATTTAGCTCGACAGCACCACAGAATAAATAGTATCAGGATTCTGTACGACATGAGGATGTCAGGCAACGTATTTCAAGGACAACTGGTGTGGTTGTACGGCCCACAGAAACTACAGAAATGTTAGGAAAGCCCCTACAGGATTCTGAAGTAGATCAATGATGTGTCCTTTCAAATTTATTGTCAAGGCTCTCAAGCGAAGCCGAAGGTTGTCCACATCAACTGATTGGCAATCTATGAAGGTCCGGGACGTTGCAGAGCATGTTCAGGATGATTAGACATTAGGAGAGGGCAGTGTTACATGATTACTTCTCTTTATCGCTTCCCTTGACCCATCCTGCTCGAGTGAGCGAAGAAGTGTGTCAAGGCCAGGCTAGCATTCCGTTGAAGAATGCGGATATATAGAAAGGTAAATATCTGTGTATGCTAAATAAGCCTATTGGGACTCCACACTTCCAAAATTGAACAGACTGAATTTCTGGATGCAAGAATTTTCTGGCCATTACCCTAGCATCTCTCAGCGTGACTCGGGTCAGGCAACCTTCTAGATTGAACCAGCAAAACTCTAAAGCAGCGACGGACCTCCAAGCCAACAGTATAGAGTTTGGAGGGTTACACAACCTTAGGCGCCAGCTGTGCGAAGACAGCAAAGCAACGTGTCAGCAAAGCAACAAGTCGCAGCGAGTGTGACCAGTGAGAGTGAAGACTACAGACTGTGAGCATCGGTATAGTGGAGAGTGAGACTCTGGCGGCCGGGACTATTAACCTGGATGCATAAATGATACATTTGAAATGATGGCAATAGACAGATAGAGTATTTATAAATGAGTGTGAATTAAATGACTGTAACCAATATACAGACAGTGATAAGGACTTAATAATAACTGCACAGACAAATTAAAAAAAAATATTAAAATTAATTTTTATTCTTATTTTTGTAAGACCTCTACTCGTTATGAACTGATACGCCACTCTGGCGCCTTGTAACAGTATTTTCTGCCTATAATGACACGTAAGATGAGGGAATGAGAGAATATGCCACTTGGAAAAACATGTAAACTGTAGACAGTTTTTAAAACACAGCAGCATTATTAACTCAAGAATTTTTTTTATAAAGACATGTGGAAAGGAGGGAGCGGAAGTTTATAAAAACCTTGCAAGTATGTGTCTGTATCCATCTAATGTATAAATTCATATTTTTTAAAAGAGTGTTATGATTATCCTCTTACTTCCACTCAAGTTAGAATCGCAATCCAAAAAAGTGTCCAAAAAGTAAGGTAGGTCATCAACAACTGTAGCAAAATAAATATTAAAAATTTGTCAAAAAGCGAAATACAAGTGAAATAGCGTAATGAAGTCATCATCATTGTGGAAGACAACAAAAAGGACTGGGATTCAAAAGTGCCACCACCAAGAATGCGGTTTGGAAGACAGCTACGCCTCCCTTGTGACCTGCTCTTTGACCGACAGACAGAAGAGGAAGCTGATGCACCCGGTTATCCCAGAGAATTATGTCACAGACTGGTTGGTGTTCATGATTTTGCTCGACAGCAGCTCCAAATAAATAATGACAATATGAAGACCCGGTACAACAGAAGAACGTCGGACGAAGTATTTCAAGAAGCGTAACTGGTGTAGCTGAACTACCCACAGGGCCGAAAAAGGTTGTAACATTGCAGCGTCTGGTTCGACGGTGGAAGTTACAGCTCAGTTAATTAATCTGTAGAAACATGAAACTTTAAAGGTGCCAAAACAACTACAAATTAAAGTCAAGTTTCTGTTTATTACTTTGTACTTTAATTTATAATTGAAATAAAACAGTTCTCATACAATCGTCCGGTACGTAGAGTCACGAACAGCTTCACAGACAAACAAGCAGAGAGCAGCGCAACAGTAGTTTAATTATTCACGTCATGAAAACTTCCATCGCAAGAGAAAAAATACATAGGTATCCCATACCTGCAGAGAAATAAACGAGCAGGATAAAGTTTGCCGGTGTAGGGGTTCTTTGCCACGCCCGACGCGGCCTCAGCGAGTGCCGATTGTCTACTGTGTTCTGTATACCACTCTCAGGTAGTAGGCACACTGGGTTTTGTCGCCACGTGCCTATCACCCCTCCTCGCACCAGGGTTCCGAAACGTAACCAAATAAGGGTATGGCGTGGGCCGGCATCCCTTCCCCACGCCAGCCGAACTGCGTAGCCATCCGAACTGCATCATCCGTAAAAAATACTCAAACCTTCTAGAACAAAAACTGTCTACCTGCGGTTCTGAAAGCTTCTATCTACTAATTTCCTGGATATCCTGAAACAGCAATCGTATGTCCGATACACATAACTACCACGGCTTTAATTTTGAATCTCGATAAAAATATTACAAAGCCTCGCAAAACAAAAGAAATTTAACCAAGTATACCAATAATTAATATATTGAGTCGTTACAAGGTACTGCCGAAACTACAGAAATGATGGGAAGGCCTTTACAGGATTCTGAACAAGATCAATGATGTGGTCTTTTCGATTCATTACCAAGGCTCGTGGCTGTAGTCTAAAGTTGCCCACATCAACTGACTGGCACTTTACGAAGGTCCGGATGTTGCAGAGTCTGTTCAGGACAAACGGAGTTGAGGAGGGAGCAGTGTTACATGCTTGCTGCTCTGCATCATTTCCCTTGCTCTGTCCTACTTGAACAAGCATATTCAGTGTCAGGAGGTGAACTGTATGTTCTGGTCATTACTCTTGCCTCTCATTGGGACTCAGGATGCAGGGAATTTTCTAGATCGAGAGAGCAAAACTACTTAAGCCGCAACAGACCTGTAAGCAGGCTGTCTCAGAGTTTGGAGGATTGTACGATCTTAAGCACTGGGTATGCAAAGACAGCGATGTGATTAGCCAACAAAGCGACAAGTGGCAACGAGAGTGACCAACGGAAGTGAAGTATGTGGACTGCGAGCATCAGTACAGTGGAGAGACAGGCAGACAGACAGGCGGGACTATAACTGGATGATGGCAACCGACAGATTGAATATGTGTAAATAATGAGTGCAAATTAAGTGACGGTAACCAATATAGCAACAGTGATAAGGACTTAAAATTAAAATTGAGATAGACAAACATTGTGCTTACTGAGAATAATAAGCATAACAGTGGAGATACATTCTAACCATGCTGTTACTGTACCAATTTCATACAGACACCTTAATCGTACTAACAAGTTTTGGGAACCGTGAACAAGGGAGAAAGAAAAAAAAACAAAAAAATTGCTGCAAAAACACGAGTTCTATGGACTCTACCCTCGTGCGATTCATCGCATCGTGACAATTTAAAAAAAAAAAAAAGGCAGAAATTTGTTAAAATTTACAGTCTCTAGTATGCAGCGCATAAGCAAGGTTGTTGACCTGTCAGCTGTTCTACAGCACCGCCTCTGTTGGTGCAGTTCTCTTTTCCACACTGTACTTGTCTGCTGAGAGAACACATGCGCAGCGTGACACATTCCACGGCCCACCCCATAGCAGCAGCGCCAGTCAATGTTGACATTGATGTGCGCAGTAGACAGCACAAAAAAAAAAAACCCTACCTTGTACCCTCCTTTTATTACCTCGGGGGACCTCGGTTTGCCTCAGTTCATCTTGACCCTGTTAATATTATTCCTGAGAAGTTTGCTTGTTCTTACCTACGTTTTCGATTGTCTAGTGTTGTAATAAGTAGGATGTTTGGCTTTTCTTTACTGACAATTAGGATTTCTATTTTACACCTTTTTTTTAAATTTATTTTGCTACAGTTGTTGACCTACGCTACTATTTAAGCACTTTTACTGGATTGTGATTCTAAAATAAATAGAAGCAAGAGGCAGGCAATTGCACTCTTGTAAAAATATGAAATTACACACAAGATGAATGCAGTCATGCACTCACAATGTTTTTATAAACGTCCTCTCCCTCCTTTCCATACATCTTTAAAAAGAAAATGATTGATTGATTGATTGATTGATTGATTTAATAATGCCACTGTTGTGTTTTAAGAAGTTTGCACAGAAACTACTTACAGATCAGAAGTGTTTCCAAGCGGCATATTCCCTCGTTTTACATGTCATTATAGGCAGAAAATACGTAACACTGCTGCTGTATGTTAACCAAAGCTAAAGAAAAAAGTGCACTCTCTCCTAATATGTTGCATTTTCCTATGGCAATACAACTTACTTATCAATCTCCTAACTTTATTAATGCCAAACGGTTAAGGACAAAGAAAAAAATGTATACCGGATGATTCACGAGGAGTTACCGCCACTCACAGGGCATATTCCTTACATCATTTGGAGCAAAATATGTCATATAAATGTGGGTTCTATTCCCAATATTTACAGAGTAATTCAAAACATTTGAAAAATGACAAAATATTAACTCTTTCAGAAGTAAATATAGTGATGTATTATCAGACCGTATTGTTTACAGTTAAGCATCACAATTGCGTTTTAACAAGCTTACAAAAGGTGTCCTAAAATGTTTCAGTCTACTTCCTTACACTTGGCTGCACGCTTATGAACCGCACGATGTAGCTGCACATGGCTGTCTTTGATTTTTGTAGCGGCATGCATGATAAGTGCAAGTGTTCCTCACGTGTTTGTGCAGTCCTTTGGTAAACAATATCCTTCATCCATCTCCATACACAATAATCTAGTGGTGATAGATCTGGCGATCAAAGAGGTCAGGGGTGAAAACTAACTCGTCCTATCCATCTCTCAAGGAAATGCATATTTAAATGTTCAACCATAGCACAGAGGAAGTGAGGAGCTGCACCATCATGCTGGAAGATCATACCACAGCTCACTGCTAACAGAATATTCTCAAGTAACAGCAGCAGTTCTTCTAGCAAAAACTGCAGATACACCACACCACACCACACCACACACTGATGCTGAAACAGTGTTGAAAACTCCTTTCCACTGTAGGGTGGTTATGCTGATTGTAACATATTTTGCTCCAAATGATGTAAGGAATAAGTCCTGTGAGTGGCGGTGACTCGCACAGGCTGTATCACAGCGGTTTTTGTTAAGCATATGTGCAGCATTGCCTTTTTCGTTAATTTTAAATCACTCAGGAGTTTTAACTGCATAACTCAGGTATCATTTTAATCAGAATACATTACATAAATAAAAAGGTATAATTTTTCCATCAGAGACATGTGAACATGACTTTATTTACCCAGTTAGTAAAATATACTGTTTGGACACAATTTTCATGTTTAGGGGGCCACATGGGTCAAAATTTATTCATACAGACAACTCAGTCGTACAGACAAATTTTGGGGAACCATGAGTGTGTGTACTATCACAGTTTGACTGATAGTTTAATGCTGTAAATAATAGCTGTATGAATATTTATAGAAGTACAGTGGATTCTCAAAAATTATATTTCAGTGGACCAACATGAAAAACGAAACATGCGAGAAAACAGTGGATGCGGACTTGGATTTTAGACCTGAGAAATATCGTAAATAACCTTAACATTCATACAGTTCTTGAAATTGAGAAAAAATTTAATAATTTTTTCAGTTTAATGTTTTTGTCTAGTGTTTCTTTGTCGGCAAAGCCATGCTCAATCCCTTGATTAAAATTACCACAACCAATTTATTTGCAACAATTTTTGCCAACCATTACTTGCAGTCGACTTCAAACCCTTACAATACTAACCAAACCCGCAACCGATAGTTTCCGATAATAACTATGCCCATCAAAATACTGCCACATTTATAAACTTATTTCAAATTCTGTTTACAACAACATCATCATAGATTGTTCCATAGTGTCAGATATCATGTGATTCGTTCTCACTGCCGCCAACCTACGAGTGCAGTAAATGTGCAAGAAGAATAAGAATGAGATACTTTTTCACTGTCACCAACCTACGAGTGCAGTAAACATGTAAGGAGAATAACAGTCAAAAGAACGTGAAAAACTGCTGCGGATGTAGACAATACTATCAATAGCACCAGTTTTCTATTATCTGCGTTGTTTTGCATTCAGAGTTCAAAAATGATAGATGTGTGCAATTTTTGTATACTGTATCATCTGTTTTGAACGGATGTTACGGGAAAACAAACTATTGGCTATCACTGAAAGCAGTCAGCAATTAGCATTGTTCATATGGGAATTTTGACAGGACCAAAGTAAATAAATGGGAAATATGGTAAAACGTAAATAACAGGAACGAATATGACTAATCAAAAATCCACTTTATAAATAAATTTTCAAAAAATCTATATTATTTCTTTTAAATTTACTAAGACCTCCATCCGTTACAAACTCTGATATGCCCCTGGCCTCTTGTAACAATATTATCTGTACACATGTGGCATTCGCATAAACTAAAGGTGCACATGCTTGTTCTAGAAAGAATTTCTCAAAGTGGTTACACCAAGTGATTTTACAAGTGATTTTGGGCACTATCAATACAAAATATTATACAGTATAGAGAATTATTACACACTTTTACAGAACTGTTCCTAACAATGGAGTACTTCTATGAAACCTCTGCATTACATACTACACTGTAAAATAACAACGTCAAGGATGATAGGCCGATGCAAGCATGCTGGTTAGGATTTTTGCCCGTAGAAGTGATCAGAATTGGTGCGTGACACTCCCTCTTAGCGATCCTGCTCTCCTGAATTAGAACGCACAAAGTATCTTCATTGGGCTGCCACCAAACCATGACAGCGTCGTAACATAACAGAAGTGATTCCACATAATATTTTTCAGGGATGGCTGAGCTTCAGTATTACTATCAACCAGGAAAGCAGTTAGGTGTTGGCCTGGTGGGCCTGGGCCCCCTCCAAAATGTCAAGCCAATTTTTGCATGTACTTCCATTATTTGCCTTCACATGTACATGTTCATTTGTAATCTTAATAAAAATGGTTACTCCATATAGCATGTATTATTCACGTTATATATATAATAGAGAGAGAGAGAGAAAGAGCATACACTCAATTTTCAGATTATACCAAAACAACAGAATGGCAGTTGCAAAGAACAAATAAATTTTATTTTCTCTAGTCGAATGCACGTAGCGAGCTCGAGGCCAGGAAACTCTCCCAATGAATTATTTACTTTCTTGCTTCCCTCGCCTCTTTGTAGGGCCAAGAACCTATCACTGACCATCCGTGAAGTGTTTCATGCAGGAGTTTTGGAATAGTAATTCTAATTCGATGAAGTAGGAACAGGTTATAAAAGATCTGTTTCTTATCTAATCCACATTTGGTATGTTTCCGTTTCCATATTGTCTGCAGTCACTTTTACAGTACTGCATAACATGACACTGATTATAAGAGTTAGAAAAGGAAACCATACATCTAAGGACCTATTCTTAAGAACTTACATATTTTTGTAATTTCGCAAAAAACCTCTAGTGTTATTGTATTCCAAAATTTCAAATATAGCTCACAGTGATACAAAATACTTTTTATTAAACAAGGACCCTTGTTTAATTAAAATTATAGATTACAAAGCTATGTCAGAACTTCAGTTGTGAATTATGATGGGTGCTCACAAAATAATACAAAGTATAATGTATTCACGGTAACTTCAAGATTTTCTGAAACCCTGCTAAATATCTACTTTCAGGGAGCCCATTATGTATCCTTCCGCAGTATGTAAACAAAACATTGCCATGAGACACCTGTCAAATGTGTGTAAACAAACAGTGCCATGTGGGAATCAAATATTTTGTAAACAAACAGTGCCTTGTGGGAACTGTCAAATATTTTATTAACAGTGTCCATGTGGGAACTACCAAAATTTATTTTTGAAGAGAAACAATGCCATGTAATCTCAACTGTCATATACTTTAATAAAATTCTCTAAATGTCTAAAAAATGCTAATCAATTTAGCGAAATGTTGTAATACATACAAAAAGGTAGATTGAAGTATATATCGGAACTGTTAATTATATAATTTAATTAAAGTTTACTTATTGTATTAAGATTTATTTACATATTTGCTGTAAGGAAAAAGTTAAATTTTACATAATAAACTTTTGGAAGTAGCACTCAGGTTAAAGATTTCACTGTGATAAATGGTACCGTATTTTATCGCATATAAGTGGCACATTTTATTAAAAAAAAAATTTATTGAAAACTCGGGATGCGACTTATAAGTGAGAAAAATTCGTCCAGCCCCGCACTAACGTTTCATTTACTACGAATTCACGGCCCGCGGCTNCAATGCCATGTAATCTCAACTGTCATATACTTTAATAAAATTCTCTAAATGTCTAAAAAAATGCTAATCAATGTAGTGAAATGTTGTAATACATACAAAAAGGTAGATTGAAGTATATATCGGAACTGTTAATTATATAATTTAATTAAAGTTTACTTATTGTATTAAGATTTATTTACATATTTGCTGTAAGGAAAAAGTTAAATTTTACATAATAAACTTTTGGAAGTAGCACTCAGGTTAAAGATTTCACTGTGATAAATGGTACCGTATTTTATCGCATATAAGTGGCACATTTTATTAAAAAAAAAATTTATTGAAAACTCGGGGTGCGACTTATAAGTGAGAAAAATTCCTCCAGCCCCGCACTAACGTTTCATTTACTACGAATTCACGGCCCGCGGCTCGATTTCCAAACTCTTCAGCGAACAAAATCACTTTCATTTTGAAACCTGCGGTGTAGGTACATCTCTGTTCCATCAAGAACTGTCGCGCTTCTTCACTGCAACATAAAAACAACACTATGCGGCGGAAAGACGAGTCACGGCTAACATTTGGCACTGAAGAACCAACGCTAATGTGCTGCCATCTCTTGGTCTCCACAAAAAGCTTTCGAAAATAATCGATTATCAGTTGGCGGCGACCAAAATTCGATTCCTTTGCATTCTTTGCGAAGGGAATAACGTAACGGAAATATTCAAATGCCTTTCTATATTTTGCACGTTTATTTGATAAACTGCAGAAATAACAACGCTAATACTAAAATTACATCTTAACCTAGAATTATCTTGTAAGTAGAAAGAATGTGTTACGTTAGTTTTATAACCACAATTCAGCGTCTCCAATATGGCGTGGTTATACTTCTGAAAAAAACGTGCCCAAACGAACAAGATGGAGTGTACGAGTCCGCTGGACAACAACTGAAATTTATTTAATTTCAATTAATAACGGTAAAATATTTACCCAAGAGTGCTACGTAAAAATGTAAATATATAGTTTGGCAATATTAACTTTACAATTACGGCATTAAATTTATACATATTAATATTTAACCTACGAACTATTTCTTTTCAGCTATAACCAACATGTCCCTTCAAAATCCGTTGTTAATTCTTACGGACTTTTAACAAATTATTAAAATTTATTGAAAAAATATACTTAAAACTTAAAACAACCAATTTATATAGTGCTTCAGTGCTAAAAGCAAGACAAAACCTTTTTCCATATACCATTTTTTATAACCAATTGAACATGTAACTCCTAGGGTGATTTTTCAAAGGTTCTTTTCAAAAGTATCGAAGATACCGTGAATGGATTATATATATTATATACACACACAGACATACACACATATCAGGTATGAGATAAGTTATTCAAAATGGTTGAAATATCAAAAACTTTATTGCTACCTGCATAAATAAAGTACTTTATAAGTAATATTTTAAGCTCTACATTAATTTTGTATTGGTCCAAAGAATACCTAGTTATTTCAAAGAGAAAGACATGGCACATAAGTACAATTACTTGGGGTCACTTTGCATCAATAAAAGGTAACTCTGTAACAAATTCCTATTTAAAGTTAAGACTCTTCAGCCACCACCTTGGTGTTCCTAATTAACAGTTTATTTATAAACAACACAGTAATGTGCACAGCATTTTCGAACCTTCAACTGACATATTAGGCAGATGGTTCAAAGTTGCCTACACTGGTGCTAAGTTACCCCAAATTACTGTACGTGTGTCTATTTCACAGAGTGGGATCCATTTTTATTTTGTACAAGAAAGAAGAATCGAAAATGCTAGTTTTCAGAGGCAATCCCAACAGACTCAATGAAGCTGCTTTATGCAAAACTAAAATTGACTGAGCATACAAAATTTAGTGCTGCTTGGAATCTCTACAAGGAAGGGGTAGTGGCAATTGTATTTATTTATTTTCAGCTCCAAGGCATAGATAAGTATGTTCACCTTTTACTACACTGAATCCCTTACAACCATTCTCTTCTTTAAATTAAATTCCNCAAGGCATAGATAAGTATGTTCACCTTTTACTACACTGAATCCCTTACAACCATTCTCTTCTTTAAATTAAATTCCATACACAAAAATGTAACTAATAATACACTATTAGGACAATAAACAAGTAAAAAATGCAAAAGAACACAAAATATACAAACAAGTACAAAATATAAGCAAGTACAAAATAATTCAAACAAAATCAAAGATCTGATGGAATAAAATTAGAAAAAAGGCGAGAAAATAGGGGGAATATGTAACTAAATACAAAAAACACACGNAAAGATCTGATGGAATAAAATTAGAAAAAAGGCGAGAAAATAGGGGGAATATGTAACTAAATACAAAAAACACACGCACAGATGCACAGACTCACTCTTTCTCTGTCTGTCTCTGTATGTCTCTTTATCAATCTCTCTGTCTCTCTCACACACACATGTGCATGCACACACTGCGCATACTTTTGTGCACACACACATGTATGCATATTTTTGGTAGTGTAAGTCTCATGTTTTCGTCCACTGAGATGTCCCAGGTAGTATTTATTTCTCTCTATTTCTTGAACGTATTGAAACGCAATGTTCCTGTGTTCCAATAGCAAACTGTTCCACGATTTTGGCACAGCAGCAGTGAAGGAACCTGAACCAATTTTAGTTATGTTTAGTGGGATTACGAACTTATCATTTTTAGAGCATGTAATTTCCAGATGGCCTTCATTCTAATAAGAAAAAAATCTGGTGAGATAGTTGGGTCTGGAAGTAATTCTTGTATTATGGAGAAAGAACAAGTCGTGAGTGGTTTTTTTTCTTTTATCTCGCAGAAGGCATTATTAGCTTTGAGGTAAGGTCTTACACCACCGAGTGTTAAGTTAAACAAGAAAAACATGTACCTCACACATACGTGTTTTGAAGTTCCTGCTATCTCTACGTGAGGCACTCTGTGACTGTTGTAAAGAACATAGCAATAGTTAATTACAGGCATTGGCGTTGAACTGAAGTGGCATTTAATCTTGCAGGCATTTGCATTTTGAAGCATTTTAAGGAATGCAATTAATGATACACCTTTCTACATAGAGGAATGATATGAGCAGCCCATGACAGATTTTCGTCAATAATGACACCAAAAATAAGGGACCAACCACAGAACCTTGGTGAACTCCACATTTTTTTATGGTGCCACTGGAACTTCTGGTCACTCATTTAAGCACTGACTGTGTCATTACATATTATCTAAACCATTCAACACATTTACCAAGAAATTATGATCATTTTGATGCTGATCATCAGTGCCGATCACATAATGCTTTGTAATTGTAACTACTGTGGACCACAAAAGCCAAAATTCTTAAATTGATAATAGTTACTATCTCTACGGAATAATTAAATCCACGACTGTCAAGACCACGTAATATAATTGCACCACAAAAAAAATTGGAAAATTTTTAATAAGTTTATAATCTCTACTATTTACGGCGACCAAAACAGNTATAATTGCACCACAAAAAAAATTGGAAAATTTTTAATAAGTTTATAATCTCTACTATTTACGGCGACCAAAACAGCGATAGATGTGAACGCGAGCAACTCTAAAACATGCAGATAATAAAGTACATAAATGCCAATACTATCTTAACACATTCAAAATTCTGGTACCATTATACATTATTTCACGAAAGTTATCTGGTGAGTCACATTAATTTATTATTGTTCACAACATAAACTAAAAACCAAAGTTTTCCATTGCCAGAAGTAAATACAGTAAACTCCCTATTATTTGTGTTTATTGAGACTGCTGAATGCCTGGATAATTAAATTATGGCCAAAAACTCAAATTATCAAAATAATGACAATTTTTTTTGCAACCTCAAATTAATTAGCAACACATGCCTGGCAGTTAAATGTCCTCCTACCATATGAGAAAAAATATATTTTAAGTGAGGAACATAAGCAACATACATTCTATCAAACTTATGTTTAGGTACAGTGGATTTACGATTATTCGTTCACGTTATTTAAATTTTACAGTATTTCCAGATTTTTTTTTTGTGGTGGTCTCAAAATTCTCATATAAACAATGCTAATTGCAGACCATTAACTATTGGTCTTTCTGTAATGTCTGTTAAAAAAAGATGGTACATTGGATAATGTACCATCTTTTTTTAAGNGTCTGTTAAAAAAAGATGGTACATTGGATAATGTACCATCTTATTTTAAGATTGCGCGCATGAATCGTTTTTGAACACTCTATTAAAGCAAAACATAGCGGATAATCGACAACTTGTGCTATCGATTGTATAGTTTACATCCCGCAGAAGTTTTTTGTGTTCTATTGACTACTCTTATTCTTATGTTTTTGCTGCACTCGTAGGTTGGCAACAATGAGAACGAAAGTTACAATCTCCGACACTGTATCAAAAGATCTATGATCTTGTATTTGTGACGAGCGTGATTATTATAGGAAACTATCAGTTGAGGGTTTCGATAGTATCCAAAGGGTTTGAAAATGACTTGGGAAGTAATGATTGGCAAAAATTGTCTCAAATAGATAAGTTGTGGCAATTTTAACCACGCGATTGAGCATGGTTCGGCCGACGAAGGAACACTGGACGAAAGCATTAAAATAAATAAAAATTTAATTCTGCTTAATTTTGAAAACTGGACTTTTTTAATTTAAAGTGAATATTTCATCATAAATTGACTTGAATAAGTTGTTTTTAATGTCATCTTTAGGCTGNATCAATCTTCATAAGTGTTTGAAATGTCGACCATTCATAACTGCCAACTTTAGGAAATCATAATTAGGAAGATTTTGTAAACACAATAAAATTATTACATTTTTTAATAAAAATTACACTAAACAATGAAGGTTTACCATACATACTACCGCTTAACATGAAAAAGGCTCATTCCGCTTTACTACGCTAATAACATAACTAAAAAACATAATATGTTAATATTTTATTACCTTTCCACTTTCAGTGGAATGTGAGATGAAGCATCAGAGCACAGCAATTTTAAAGATGTAACTAGCGCCCTTAGCTTTCTCCAAGACATCTGCATTGCGTTGTTAGCTTAATTGGTTAAATCTGCACTAAAATAATGAACTAAAACTACCTTCCTACTTAAATTAGAGCACTATGGAGTCATACAACTATTATTTATTTTTGCTATGTTGTGTTGTATTCTGCTGTTTATGTTTAAATGGAACACTGTGGTTTTAAAGAAGCAGCAGTGGCTTTCTCTGCAATAAAATTTAGTTCATGACATAAGCCTGATTTCAAAACCAAAATTGATTCTATGGTGTCATTAAACATTGAGGATCTGAAGTGGGTAGTGTTTTTTTTCACCAAACTGAAAACACACTCGCATTCTGCATTGCTATGTGGAATGGACAGGATGGACAACATTATTCTACACATTCTATTGTATTTTTAAATGCCATCAACACCACGAATCCTGGATAACTTGACCCACTTATCANTGCTATGTTGTGTTGTATTCTGCTGTTTATGTTGAGATGGAACACTGGGGTTTTAAAGAAGCAGCAGTGGCTTTCTTGGCTTTTTTTTTAATAGGAATTCTGCACTAAAATTTTGTTCATGACATAAGCCTGATTTCCTGCATTTCAAAACCGAAATTGATTCTATGGTGTCATTAAACATTGAGGATCTGAAGTGGGTAGTGTTTTTTTTCACCAAACTGAAAAAACACTCGCATTCTGCATTGCTATGTGGAATGGACAGGATGGACAAAATTATTCTACACATTCTATTGTATTTTTAAATGCCATCAACACCACGAATCCTGGATAACTTGACCCACTTATCATCATCACTATCTCCTATAGCACTAAGGACTGAAATGTAGTCTATCTGAAGAGTTGAGAATTCTTTTTCAGTTTCGTCCATAGCTGCATCCCTAGTTTCACCTTCTTGTACAGGCAATATCAAAGGAAACAAATCCACAAAGTAGCGAATAGAAAAGAAAAGAAAAGTTGGCATTGTCGAGATTATTCACTCTTGCCACAGCTGCATTTTTCATGACTTCATTATTTATGGGGAATTTGTGAACAATGTAGTCACAAGCTGTAACAAAATAAGTCCTGACAGATGCAAAGAAAGGGTACTTTTTCCTTTTCTTCAAGTGTTTTCACAAAGTTTGATTACTTCCTATTACTAATTCGGTGTCGTCTTTCTGATTCTGAATAGAGTGATAGTTCACTTCAAATAATGAGAAACTTTTCACAGCTTATGATTTCACAAAATTTTATAGCAATGCTTTTAGAAAATCAAGCAATAGTTCTCTCAAAATATGAATGTGTGAAGATGCTGACTGAAGAATTACATTCAGTTTTTCAAATGTTGGGAGGACACCTAGAAGAAATGCACAAAATGCTTTTATTTAGGTCAGAAGAAAGGAATATAAATAGTTTTTCTTCCAGATTTACAAAAGGAATTGTATTCTTCAGAATAGGAGCATCACTGTTTGCTGATGTCAAAACAATTCTCTTTTTGCTGGAATCAGTAGCAGAACCCAAATTCTTCCTTTTCTCAGTCAGGTTTTTCTGACATATCCCATCAGAGGTTGAACAGGATGATGATTGTAGTTTGGGAATTTTGTAAGAGGTGAGGCTCAAAGATGAAGGTTTCTCATTTACAACCTCTCCCTTAAAGAAACTAAACAATGGTTCCCTGTTCAAAAACCCTTAACAAACTTCTTCCCAGAAAAAGCTATCTTGAACAAACATGCTCTAGTATATTTTTCACTGCTGTATCATGGAACTCATGAAATTTTTGTAACCTTTCTTTTCTCTTTGAACTTTTTTCCAAATAATAAAAAATGTCCACAAGAATGTCATCAACTTTTACTGGCAAAGCAGATACAGCCTTTTCTGCAGATAAATTTATCAGGTGACAAATGCAACCAATCACAATAAGCCCAGGGTGTTTCTCTTTAAACACTGATTGCAACACCATTTTTATGACCAACCATTACAGCTACATTATCTGCACAAAAAGCCACGCAGTGTTCGACAGCAATGTTATTGCATTCAAGCTGTGCAAGCAATAACTTACCTATATTCCTTCCAGTAGAATCTCCTTCCAAGGCAGGGGTAGAAAGAACAGAGTTCACAATATTCTCCTGTGTATCATCGTAAAACGTCACTACAATGGGATACAACTTTGAATTGGTGTCAATGCTTCCATCCGTTGAAAACGAAAACTGTGCATTCTGCAAACATTGTACTACACTAGATTTTGCATCAGAAGCCATTTCCTTTACAATTGCTAAGGTTTTTGTACGACCACATCCACACTTCTTTGCAATTTCCGAGTCCGGGAACTTTTTTTTAGTAGCAAACCTGCATGATCTGCAGCAGTTAGGGGAATGTTGTGCTCTACCAAAAAATAAGTAAACAAGCATTCTGCTCGTGTAACATCCGAATCAGCATTTCCAGGTTTTTCAAAGAACTTAGAAATCTTCTGATTTTCTTCCTGGCACTTTAGGTTGGCAACATGCTTTGCGCTTTTAATGTGTACGCTTATATCTGTTATCCCATCATGTGCAATGTTTATGTCGCATCGGCATATACTACAAAAGCCAAAACCTATCGCCCTTGTCTGATTTTATAATACATGGAAACGCTACACAGTATGATTCCCTGAATGTCTGGTAGTAATACTGCTTTTTTCTACTCATCTTTAGTTTCAAATTTTGCAGAATAGACAATAATTAACCTATCAAGACCTCACAAAAACATGGCCGCCAAGAGACATAATATACACCACACTGTATTCACAGTCCATACGTAGTTACATACAGCTTTTATTGCACACGGTATTAAAATTCTTTTAACACATGTTAAACCGACTTCAAATTGAAACAGTTTATGGCAAAATCAATGTCCACATGTATTTGTATTCACAAACAAATCCGGTAGCTATCAAAACCTCCACAGACTGTAAAAATGCAACTACAACAAACAATAGATATGCGAAAATCGATTGTCGCCCTATCGTAACGTAATCGCTTGGATGCAGGCAAAATCAGTATCAATCTACATTACGATTTCCGTGCTTTAACGTAAAATAATCACAAAAAGAATTTTTACTGAATCAACTAACTAAAAATCGGAAGAATGTAGATATTTCCGGAAAACAATATATGGCAGCTTTTTCCGGAAGACTTCCGGAAAAATCGGAAAGGTTGGCAGGTATGTTAAATATGCATTATATAGAAGTGAAGAACATCAAATAGAAACACAACAGCACAAATTTTTTATTTTGGAAATCATGACTACTAAAGTTTTTATTTTGACTCTCAAGTAAAGCACAAATAACCCAAAAACCGAATAATTGGTTGCCATAGTTACGTTTCCACCAGAGGAAACAAAATTTTTTTTAATAATATTTTTTAACCACCACTACAAATACAAACATGAGTTGTACAATAGTTTGTGCAACCTAAAATAAAAACGTTGCAATAAATTAACATTGCTGGAAAAATTTGCAAGTTCAAATGTTTTGTGTTGAACTTAGCTGAAATTCACGGTAAAAAGACCTACTAAAAACTTTTCAAAAGCAACATTCACTGTAAGTTTATGTATTATAGTTTCAATATCTTAATACGGAGGAAACGAAATAACTGCCACGACTTGTTTTGTGCAACCTCTGTGGTGCAGCGCTGATGGCAATTGTTTACAATACGGCACACACAGTCAGCGTCTATTTACTATTCCGGTTGATGGCTGTAATGTTGTGGTGTAAAAGGTACATTTCTGGACATCTTCATGTTACAAATTTCAGCCGGAATATTACATTCTTTGAACATGATAAATGACATTTAAGTACCTAACAACAGTGCAAAGTGTTCAGGCGACTAGGTAAACCAACATTTTTTGAGGTGTTAGCACGAGTGAGTAACACTATTGAAGTTTCCAAATTATGTACAATTTGTCATATTCACTGGAAAATACACAAGAAGTTGTTAGTAAAATTAAGCAAAAAATATGCTATTTGCAAATCTACAAGGGACAAAATTAATTTTTGGTGAAGGGNAGAGAATAAACTGATCATTACCGATGCCAATATACTGAAAATTGGCCGGTTAGTGTGACCGGTGATCTGCATCAGTCCAGCCTTAGTTGCAAGTTTGCTAGCAAGAGTTAAATGATTTGGGCATTTTTTTTTCTTTCATAAAAACTTTATTTTTGTTACCCTATCCTCTAGGTGAAAGGAAAACATTAATTTAGATTTTTACCTACAATAGGATGATGGCAGCCATTTTTCATATACACTGCAAGCAAATTTCACAGATTTCGGAGGTTTCCGCCACTAACCGTAACTTTTTTTAATAAGTCACCTATTGTGGAGTTTTTAGTGCCATTTAAAACCTCCGAAATCTGTGAGATTTGTTGCAGCATGTATGAAAAATGGCTGCCATCATCCACTTATAGGTAAAAATCTAAATTAATATTTTTCTTTTACCTTGAGGATAGGGTAACAGGAAC
This sequence comes from Clitarchus hookeri, assembly GCA_002778355.1. Taxonomy (NCBI): domain Eukaryota; kingdom Metazoa; phylum Arthropoda; class Insecta; order Phasmatodea; family Phasmatidae; genus Clitarchus; species Clitarchus hookeri. Next base: position 11,675 of record NQII01005030.1, on the reverse strand, counting down.
AAATTTTGATCAAAATCAAAAATGGTGCAGCTTCAGCCCCTTGATGATTTCACATGGAATGAACCTTTGAAAAACCTACTAGTAATGACAGTTTCAACTTTTAGTTCTCCATGACTAGATGATTATTATCAATAAAATCAATTAGATCAGTGCCTAAGCTGTGAAAGGGATGAAATCTAGATTGGTAACCATCAAATATGTTAAATTTGTAACGTGTGGAAAAAATTTGTGGCTGTACTACATCTTCTATTACCTTCAAGTGCACTAGTAAGAAAATAATCAAGCTGTAGTCTTTTTTTAGCAGTTGGGTATGAAATTTTTGCTATCGATAGCACCTGTGCTTGCATCCATGACACTATCTTTCAGTGAGAATTTTAGTGGAGACAGTGCATACAGCCCTTAATACCATCACAATCTTCAGAGTCAATGAAGATTAAGTAAGATGAGTATGTAGCAGCACCGGAAGGCAAGGGTGGAAGAAATGGGAGATCCTCGAAACCCCCCATCTCCCACCACCACCCACAGCATCGCCTGGCATGATTCCCACGTGCAAAAATCTGATTCACCTTGGTGGGCGGCAAGCGCTTAAGCCGCTGAGCCCCCCATGAACAATAGGAAAAAAAAACATGTGTGAATTTAGAAGGACGTTTTGTTTAACATCACCAGAACACCAGCTGTTAAGACATTATTTATAGGGACGGCCCCCAATGGGCGGGAGATCGACATACGCCCACCAATCACCAAGGGTAGTCTCAGGTTAACACAACACGTGTGACACTCATGTGCCTTCAATATCCTTCCAAATTACTCTGAGACCTTCACACTCACACACGCCTGTGGTCCAGCCGGGATGCAGCACCTTTGGAAAGTGTATGAATGACCTGCCTCCCTCGAAATGGTTTTCCCACTAGTACTTTAAATGTTTGACAACATGGCAAATACCAGATACTTAAAGATGTTTATCGCTTTGTGAGAAATCCCCGCATACCAAAGTGATGAGCAAAAAGCGTGAGAGACGGAAGTAGGAATGCAAGCTTTTTACCTGCACAGTACTGCTGGCGCAGACAAGCTGAATTTTCTGTAAGTCGAAGGTATCAGTTGCCATAACATGTTCACACAATATGGTTATGCAGTTGTGCCAAGTTGACAGGACCATCTTGTTTGACAGTAGTGCTCCGTAGTGCTCCATATTTGTTCCAAATATTTACGTCCTTACAGACACCCAAAAGTTGCATCTTGATGTTTTACGAGAACATCAAGTATTTAATGAAATATCCATCCTCTAAGCATTTTATTTCCAAGTTCCACGTATCCAGTAATTACAGTGACAATTTATACAGCAACATTATCAAATGATATATCATTTTAATAATTGTTGTTCTGGATTATTTAATTAAAATGTTATGCACATGTTGGCTTAAAACAACAGATCTTATGATTATAGTGGGCTCCGAACCATCTCATCATTAACTTTGAGTAAGGTCAGGATGGTATAAAACTCTAACTCAACCCGTGCTTACAGTCACGTGATAAAAAAAAACACCTGACTGAATTCAAGCCAAATTTTGAATGTCCCATGTGCACTCAATCAGCTGAGAGGTTATTAATTGGGCAGTGTGTTTACAATAGTCGAGACAGAGAAGGGGAAGTCTTAGCAGTGGGAGGAGTTAAACAATCTACCCCTCCCCTTCGAAATCAGTCAGCACCCAGATGGAGGGTGCACAGATATCATGCTGGTTGCTACACAACTAGCTCCCACTCCCACCCCACCAGCAGTGTGAGGGGAGGAAACGAGTAAATAAAACATCAGTGTCTTCAACTTGTAGAAACCTTTCCACAGGTTTTCTGTGTACACTAGAATCTCTCTGTTTATCTTTATGCCCACAGTATTCCAAAAGTTCAAAACCACCTGTANACAGTATTCCAAAAGTTCAAAACCACCTGTAATCAAGTAGCTAAATTTATGTGGCATATCATTTTTTTAAAATTAGATCTAACCTGTTGCAATGCAAACTTACAAATTTTTCAGAACTTTAATTCTTATCAGTCCAGAGAGCTTANAAATTAGATCTAACCTGTTGCAATGCAAACTTACAAATTTTTCAGAACTTTAATTCTTATCAGTCCAGAGAGCTTAAATTACCATTGATCAATTTTACAACACGAGGGACAAGAAAATATTATAAAGACCACCCTTAAAAAAATCAAACACGATGTGTCTAATTCAAAATTGGTCTTCCTGGCGTATTAACTACATTGCAGAATTTCAGCAGGATACAGGAGTGTTGCAGATATCTCAACATTTTAGAGTGCTGGCTAAATACTAATAGTCTTGCAGTAAAGAGCGCTTGCCACTGTTACCCATAGCTCTTCATATTTCTTACCCTCGAATTCACGCAAAGCAGCTGCAGGCAAACGGACCATTAGCCTGCCAGCCTAAGCAGGCAAGCCCCTTAAAACTAACAGTAAATAAATTTTTCTATCTAAAACATAAACTAATTTTTTTCAATTTTCTCCATTTAATCAAAAAAATTACGTCACATATTACACGCAGAACAAAACAGATCTAATACTTACATGATCAACATTAATTTCACCTCTGTACATGAACTCAACAAGCGCTTTGATATCTGTGAACTTTACATCCTTGAGAATTACTATTGGGTTCTTCTCCTCATACTGCGAGAATATTGCATCAAAGTAGGTACTGCACGCTGACAACACCACCTGCACAACCATAACATTTTGCACTGAAAACACAAAACTGCAAAGGGTGGTCAATTAACATGGGTTGGTGAGAGTAAAATGACACGGGAGTCCCAAGCCTACAAGACATATGAATATTAACTCTACAATAAATCACAATAGACATCAAGATTCATCAAAGAAAGGCTATGAGCTTTTATTAATACCTTTCTCAGCTAGAAAGACCACTTTTGGCAGCAAAACCCACAGACTTCATAGAAATATCACAATTAACACAACTGTTTACAAAGAATGACATTGACTGGTAGGTAACCACTTTGTATTTTGGCTTAAGTACCAGATTATTGCATTTATTACTATTAATGATAAAAAACAAAAACTGTAATAATAATAGGTTTACAAACAGCAGATGGAAAGTACTTATTCCAATTACTATTTGCCGATTATCAAGTTGCCATAGCACAACACAGGGATAATGTGAATGATATATGCAATAATTATAAGTGGCACACAAAGACTGAAGGTTAAAAAATAATTATAAAGTTNGGGGGGGGGGGGGGCAGATCAACAGTCCAGAGGTAAACATTAAGAAATAAACATTTTTGGCTATATAGGATTATTCATAAAAATAGCAGAAAAAATCAAATATGGATGGATTAGTAACTGTAAAAGGTAATTAAGGATTAGAAATGGATGACAACAAGAAATGCTACTATACTCCATCTCAGCTACAGCAGTCACATTTTGACAGATGACAAGAAGAACTACTAACTTAGTAATGTGATGCCTGCGTGAGTATTCAAGTTGGTAGCATCTGCTGAAAGTGGTGTGTGAACAATAAATTAAATACAATATTGCAATTTCAATAACATCCGTTTTTAGAAGACACAAATGTATACATTTATTATTCTATTTGCAACACAGGGCTGTCTTTGGTGAATTATTAATTGAGCCAATATTATATGGCGAATAGCAATAAAACCTAAATAACACTGAAATGTAAGTTGATACACCACATAACACCAAAATTTATATTAGAACGAAAAAAATTTGATTTAGGCAAAATAAATTATTTTATTTGCGAAACTGCGACTAACAATTTGTATCCAAAATGTATAAACCAAGTGATGATAAAATTAATTTAAGTTTTCAGATAATAGGAAGAAAAAAATTATTTTAGGCTGTTATTTAATATTTTCGTTGAGTGAATAACAGCAGTATGTATCAAATACAGTGTATATAAGACCAAAATGATAATTTAATGAGAAAGCTAAATAGGAAAAGCAAACATAAAAATATTTTTTTTCTAGGATTGAATGTTTTTTTCTCTATAAAACTATATCCATGTCATTTGTGTAAGATTAAAACACACTAGGAATCTCAACATGAGTTAGAAAAATCCATATAGAAGGAAAAAAGGGATTTTTTTAATATACGGTAATGCTCTGTATTATCTTGTGTGATGGCCTACACACATCAAGCATTCACCCATGTTCACCTCGCCTTGGATTGCTGTTTCTACGTGAGGATCGTGGATAATGGCTTTCCTTTGGTGCGATGGGACACACTCGACAGACCATCTCACTACTGCTGCTGCTGCTGCCTGCGCGAGTGCTGAACGGCAAATAGCGTGTGGCATGCCAGTGTGCTGTTTCGAAGCTTCGCCTGCTTACCCATCCCAACCCTGAGCATCTCCATGACGTGATACCAGCCAGCCACGACGCCACCAGGGGGCGTTTCCACTCCGCGAACATCAAAAAATATTTGAGAAGACTATGATAAAATTGTATAAAAGACTTGTGTTCTCCCCTGCTCTGGGAGACAGGCCAGGGACTTTATTAGGGAAGGAACTGCTGTNTTATGATACCCTTTGATGCCACGCTAACTATTCCTCGAAAAACGAACATCTTGATCATGAACGAACGGGACAAACGACGACTGACGAGAATCATTAAACGTGACAGACGTGCAACCCTTTCTCAAATTGGCGCAGATTTCAACGCCTCCTGCATATCTTCAAACATTAGTCTAGTCCATGCCACGTCGTCTTGCGGCACTTCTGCGTGCTCGGGGGGCCCTACATGATATTAGGCAGGTGTACCAGTTTTTTTGGCTCTTCAGTGTATATATGTTAGTCAGATCACTCTTTAAACAGAATAAATGTTTAGAATTAAATCTCAGGCAAGAAGTACTAACGTCATACGTAGTTTAATACAGGGATTACACATGGCTTAAATATAATAAGAGGTTGATGATTCCGAAGGTTTAGCAACTTTTGTGCCTGAACTGCATTTGGTGTTATTCCACAGTTAATTTATGCATACTTGTGTCTGGTTTTTTTTTTAAATGAATTATTTTTTGTACAATTATAAAGTTTCTTTTTGTAGCTGCATGTTTCTGTTAGGTATTAAGACACTTTTAACTTAAACCATAATTTTAATATGTATACTGAAGTGAACGAAAACAATACTACATATATAGTTTTATTACTATGTTATTGAAATATATTTTGTCAAGTTTGTGTGTCCTTTCACCTTTTGGGCCTGTAGTGCAAAGGTATTTAAGGTATAGTAAATTGCTTTGTATTTGCAGAATTACACTGTACTTTCCCAATACATAAAACTGTTAGTTAGAAATGGCTAAAATGAAAAAGTAACGAGAGCCTTAAAAATGCTCACTTTACCGTGAACAGCCTATACACACACCTGCATGCACGCACACACATTACAAACACGCGTGCGTGCACACACATACATACGCAACGGTTTTGGTGTAATTCATTACGAGATCGCAGAAGCATTTTTTACGCTATTTATTTTATGGTTGCAGTAGTTTTGTGATTGTGGCCACAGTTTTGGCACTATTTATTCCGTGGTTGCGCTGCAGTTTTGGCAGTATTAGTTACATGGTTGCACTGCAGTTTTGGCTGTACATAATTATTCCATGGTCACAGCAGCTGTTTTTGTTAAATTTATTTTGTGTCCGCTTCAGCTATTTTGTATGTTTTAACGTGTACAAAGTTTGTATTATTTAAATCACAAATTCTAAATACATGCCTACACTATTTTAGGAAGCAGTTTAAATTCTTTTATTTTTCTAACCTAACTTAGCAGCACTTTCCCACTAGCAATTCACACAGTGACATCAGCACTTATGATGTGTGTAGTTCACTGTCATTTTTCAATTCGTGTTTTGAATCACAGTTAACTTTGTATTAGTTTGTTGTTTAGTTTGTGTATTCACTCCTAGAATTATCTGCAGTTGTGTCCCAGTATATTCCCACTGTAGAAAATATATTGTAGAGACCAGCCCAATTTTTTTGCAACATGGATTATGATTCAGGTTAAAAAATATTTTATAAGATTTGACTATGGATTTGGATTAGGCCAAAAATAGAATTCGACCCATCCCTACATCGTGTCTCAAAGAATATTCGTAATACAAGTATGGTACCAAACATTTGTTTCTGTCAGGGAACAAACCAGTTCTGATGGTAATTCATACAGTAATATGATCATAACATTGAAACATTAAGAAAACAACACTACAGAATACCTCAAGAAAGAAAGTTTAAAGATAGAATTGGCAATATCCTGTAAGCTGAAAGTTACACTTAATAAAGGAAACCGGCTCCTGCTGTGAGGATGACAAAGAAATGCACTGAGTGATCAGGAACAAACCTAGCTCTAACCCAGTTCCTACATCCTTTCCACCTCAATTCACCAACCAGTGAAANGGAACAAACCTAGCTCTAACCCAGTTCCTACATCCTTTCCACCTCAATTCACCAACCAGTGAAAATTAAACAATTTTCCCAAGAGATTTTTAGTAAATGTATGAATCCCATTTCATTAAATCTGGATTTAAGTAACACACACTAACTCTTACGGTTATCAGGCCACGGATGGAACTGACCAAACATTTGATGATGTGGTTGCAGATAGATGGATAAGGATTGAAGCACCAGCACTCCTAGATCGGTTGATTAAAAGCATGAGTTGAGTTTGTGAATAAAGGTGCCATTATTAAAACAAATTTAATGAATCTGAAAAACAATTCAAATGAGATATATTGCCAGTAATGCAGTTTAACGCACATCACACAGCATTGGCACAACATACTCTCTTCTGCAAAAAAAATTTTTATTAACTTTAAGGTGCCATTGCAAGGGCATGTACGTGTAAGTGGGTATATGCACAGGATATAGTAGTATGTATACAGAAAACATTAATATTGTACCACAACAAGCATTTATTGCAGGGGATCAACACTTGCAGTGATACGATCAGGCATGGAGGCATAGATGTCGGATGTTCTCCTAAGGAATATCCTGCCACAATTGGCGCAACTTACCCTACAAATCCGCTGTAGTTGCCGCTGGCCAAAGTTGCCATCCCACTTGGTCCCAAATGTTCTCAATGGGCGAGAGGTCTGGGGACTTTGCTTGCCTACGAAGAAGGAAGGACAGAGAAAACTGTGTTGTATGAGGCCGGGCATTATCCTGCTGGAAAATGGGGTTGTCAAGCTGCACTAGGAAGGGGAGTACACATGGTCATAGAATTTCCTGGATATATAGCCGCACCAGCAGGGTTCCTTCAATCCCTACCAGTGGGGTGCAGGAATCGTAGGAAATGACACCCTACATCATGACATCTCAATGGTGCAGTGTGCTGCTCTACAAATGTGAATCGTGGTGCTGGCCAGGATGTCTCCAAACTCAAATTTGGCAGTCATCTGTATCCAGTCAGAACCATGATTAATTGCTGACCACCACTTGTCAGAAATCCGTAAGCTGCCATGCTGCCTGTTCCTTGCAGGTCACGTGCTTAGCGATACTCAGGTCGTAAGGGATGCTGCAAAGAGAGATCCCACTATGCTAGCGGACTGTAGATGGTACTGGTTGATAAGAGACATATCCCCTACTGTCACGACATGTCCCTGGATGGTCTGCAGCAATGCCCGTGAAGTGCTTACAACCGTCACACGATGAAACGATCCTCCCTACTGGTGGTTTGCTGGGGTTGACCTGAGCCTTCTCGACAGGTGTGTGTACCCTCTTGTTCCCACTGCATCGAATACCGATTCACAGTGTAGGCAGAACGGTTCAAGTGGCAGGCAATGCATCAAAACCGCCAATCTGCCTCTCGGAAACCAACGATGTAGCCCCTCTCAATTTCATCCAGCTGGGCAAAGGTTTGTCGAATGCGCTGTCAAGGCATGCAGCATGTTCACTGAACTTGGCTATGTGGCTCACACAGCTACTAGGGTCTTATTCGGTGTCTTGCAACTATGAATGATGGCGGGACATTTATGTCCTTGGTGGCATATCTGTATATGCAAACCGTATTTTACACAAACGGGACACATGTCGGACTATGATACTGTATGGCAGACAACCTTTATTGTACTTAACGCAATTTGTTCATGGCGATCAATTTTTTTTTTTTAAGAGTGTAGTTCACAAGACTGTGGGCCAGACGGACTTCAAGAACAGTCTCATGGTATTAATTTTAGTTCAGTCTCCAAAAAACTCTCATTGCAAATCAATTTAGTAAGACACCCTACTGACCTACATCTGCAGAAAGAATTTAGTGGAAAATTAGTTACGCCTAAATTAAGGTAAAAGATGATGGTCCATTCGTGATGATGGTGTAGGTTACATTGCATTACACACTTCTTCAATTGATGGCCAATTCAATTCTTTGAGATGACTGTGATTATTCCAACTAAGACCTCCACCACTTGCCACGTCACCCTTCATACTAAGACTAGCCGTATAACACAGAAGTTGTCCAATTGGAGCATCACATGATGTGACCACAGCCAATCAAAAAACAACATGCTACTGCATCTCTGAAACCTTCTAGAAACCAATGCAAAACACATCACACCTACCTTCTTATCCTATCCAAACTGCATCAAAAAATTTTAGTCAAATGCATTTCCAAAACTAACTTATGAAAAAAAAAAAAAAAAAAACACGACAGTTATTATTGTTGCTGGACTCAACTGAATATGTCAGTTTTGAGAGCAAAAAACACAGAAAATATACACGTAACTACCACCACTGCCAAGATGTTCAAAAGATTAAATAAATTTGTATATTACTTAACAGAAAAAAAGACCAAATTAATATTTCCTTAATATCATGCCTAATTAATTTGAATAACTTAGAAGCACAAATTTCAAGGTGTGTCTAAATATTTTAACTTTTTTTTAAATCATGTAATAGTATAGCATATATATATATGACCTTTCTTAGGTAAAAAAAAATAAAACGTAATTATCCATTGAAGGTATATAACACTATAAAATATTATAAATATGATGTAAACATTATAATTATAATACATACATAGCTGCAATTAATTAAATACTTGTAAAATTCTGATTAGAATCTATTTCAAGTAATTGACTTTCCCTTCCTCCTCACAATATGAATTTTACACTTCAAACTCTATGCTTACATTCCACTTTTAGACTGAATTTATATATTTTGTTAGGCCGATAAAACAATACGTAAAATTTATCTACTGTGAGAGTAGTGCAAATCTATAAACTTTTTTTTAAATTTACTAAAAAAATTATTTTTAAGAATTTTTTTTACTATAAACAATATCGCAACTCTAAGAGCAGTTTGGAACATATTTTTATAAGTGTTCAATGATTATAGTGAGCCTTTCGCCACGCACACCTGTTTCCATGTAAACTAGTTTTCAATTATATTTCATATGCGAATGATATGTTTATTTTGAACATATTTTTCAACAAGCATCTTTACAAGTCACAATGTCATAGCGAGCCATAAGTGATTCATGATTGGCTACTCTAAGGCCAAAGGCAAATCGTTTGTGGCCTAGGTCATGGTGCAGCTACTGAGCATGACATAACTCATTCAACGTGACATAACAGAATGTTAACAGACAACGGAATAATGATCCCCAGACCACTTTGAGGCTCGTTTCCGCAACCAGGACTATGAATGTTTTAACACCTTGTGTACAGTCACATTGCGGTTTGAAATAGTTGTGGTTCATGTTGTCAATTTACATATGATTAATATGAAAACATGTACCCGATTATGGTGAGAAAGATAGAGAAAGAGGTATTTATAACCAAAGTTGGGCAAACATTTCAAATCATGTTTAAATACGTAAGGTCAACCAAGGCTTCGAGACAAAAAATTAAACTTTTGCTATAACTTTCAAACTATTTGAGCTAAAATGATTTAAAATTCGCTTACAATTTTTTTAAGTATGTCATAGAATTCATATATTGTAAATGGATCACTGGTTGCTTGCCTCCTACTTTTCTCCAATGGTTCAAGTTTTTTGAGGGTTAGCTTGTGACAGTTTCTGAAAAGTTCACAAACCACTGATCTCCTGGCTGACTATTTGTAAAGGGAACATCAAGATTTTTTTGGTGAACTCTTGTACTATGTTCAACACCTCTTCTTTTCCCAATGCAAAGTCCCAATTTGCGAGCGATATTAAGCAAGTTTCTAGAACTTGCTATCTTCAAAAGCAAAAACAGGTGGGCATCCAGGATTTTTATAAACAGACTGACCACAATTTTTAGAAATCTGTATAGGTGCATCTTCTCTATATTTAATTCTCTTGCTACTCTCCGAATCAATTTCCCTTCTGCTATTACATCTTTAGCTTTGTCAAGAGTTTCTTTTGTGTAGGTGTTATGTGTTCCTTTATTCTTGTAATTGCGCACCATTTTGAGCTAGCCAACACAAATTTTAAGTAAAGCAAACTGCCAATCCATCTAAAGGGGGTACAAAATAACCTCCTTGGGAAATAATCTTCAAAACAACACATTTCTATGTAGCATGTTATACATCATGCTAACTTCTTTATCTTTGTTTAACATTTCACAATAATTCCACACATGTATCATAATAACCCCAAAACTTTAGGATGCTATAATAACATTTTCCAAACACTTTCAACTTTTCTTGCAGTGAAAAAAAACGTAGCCTGGTCTTCCAGAAATATACTACTGTTTTCATAATTTTGATACAACCAACCAGTTGTGCCCTGCAAAGAAATATACCTGACAAGGGAAAATTTTTTAGTGTTTAAACCAACAGTGTTTCATATTTATATATTTTTCACCATTATGGTGTGAAATATGCAAAGTGAGATCAAATGTAAATAAATGAGCACAGAACATTGCATATAGGTGAATTGTTCCAAAGTTCTAATATTGTTATAACCTTCCTTTGGGGTGTACCACAATAACCCCAACTGACCCTACATACCTACATATCACACCAAATTAATACAGTTCGTTGCATTGTATAACTGCAAAACAGAATCCTCTGCTTCAATTCATCAGCATGCCAGTTGTCTGCCGAAGACTTAAAAGAAAACTCATGTAAGCAGCTAAATAACAGTATTACATAGCCGTGAGAACGCACGTGCACAAACGTTTGCTACAAAAAGTTTGCAATAAACAAGGCCAGCAGAGGCAGTCAGGCTCAGGCCGTGTGCGAAGCAGGCAGACATTCCTACACCCTCCTTCCCGGAGACCCTGCTTCAATAAACCAACCCTTCAACCTCGCCCTTCCAGCAGGTGACTCCTCGGACATCCTCATTTTCTCCCTTATTTTTTTCTGTGTGACCTTATAAGTACCATGCTGTGGTATTAAGACTTTTAAAAAGAGACAATAATTGTTCCCTTTGTGCCATTCCTGAAGTTCTATGCGAGATTTCACAAATCAGAAAAATTCCAGTCATTCTGAAAAATTGTTGTACATTTCCCGCAGCATTTCAAATCCCATACATTTTCAGATGACTGGACACCCTGGTTCCACTGCATGGTTCCAGCACAAATAATGGGTAAAAAACACATTTTACATTGACTGCTTACTCTGTAAGTCTGTCTCTGTGTAACTGTTTAACTCTGCAAGTTTGTCTGCACAACAGCTTACTCAACATAATATAGAACACATGACACCA
>NQII01005029.1:159857-176890 GCA_002778355.1 Clitarchus hookeri | reverse complement strand
AGACTTGTTTCAAAACAATAAAAACGTATTTATATACCATTTGTTTTTTCATGTGTCTACTGAAGCTAAACTGACGTCCTGACTGACATTGGTGTCGTTATGTGAGTGTAGTTGTATGCGTATTAGGTTAGGCCCTAAGTCGATACTTTGAAGTATCAATACTTTTCTTTCGATTATTTTACGAGTACGATACTTTTTCTTCGATACTACTCATGAGTACAGTATCGATACTTTCAATTCGATACCATGTCCCTAATCATGCCTGTTCTCAGATCCTGCAATAAGCAAAAAGTAAACAAGTGTTCATCGAACGACAAACACTATACAAAAAATAAAAAAAGTATCGATAATAAGGTGACGATATATCGAAATAATAAAAAGGGAAATTTTTGACTGATAAATCTTTACCGAGACTGTCGATGGGTATTCGCTTGGTCCCGATTGATACACCCGGCAGTTCTACATATTTAGCCGAGGTGCGAACTCCATCCAATAGGTTGCATGCATTGTGCATGGGCCCTGTGTGGGAATGTCTGGATTGTGCGATTTGAGCAATTACCCCCTCGCACATGAGTTCATCATATTTGAGTCCAGCTGCACCGGGCCGGACCAACAACATCAGACCAAGAATGCATAGTGCAGGTTAACAAGAACGAAACTTGCACCTTCTTGCCAACATGTACTATGTGACTAAAGAGGTCGCCCTACTTTGTTTATTACAAGAGGTAACTCTTGTAATAACTGGGTAGGCGATCCGAAATAGTGTTTACCCCTAAGCCACAGCCGTTGAGCGCACGGGCCATTGGTCGTTACATCGTAGTATCTCGCGTCGTGACTTACAACGTAACGCACCAAGAAGTGGCATCATCTGGCCTGTATGCTGAAGCTGAAGTGCTAAGTGCCCCAAAGTGCGACCAATAGTGTGCAGCATTTTCTAAACATATCTCGCAACTTCACCTCATTCATAGCTACAGTCAGGTGTGGGTTTTATTGTATTAAAAGCCATCGAGCATGGCAACCCACAACCATTTTCCCAGGTGGACTTGTCCATTTCTTCAGGAGACAGCCACCTGGCAGCACTGTAGCCAGTGCAAATACAAACACGCCACAGGAAATGAAAAACAGAGACTTTTCCCAAGAAAGCATAAAGGTGTATTCAATATATATTTATAAGAGGGAGACTGCCTATGAANGAAAAACAGAGACTTTTCCCAAGAAAGCATAAAGGTGTATTCAATATATATTTATAAGAGGGAGACTGCCTATGAAGGCCTCCATCATAATAACATTTCATTTAGTGCAGTGTCACTCTCGTCTACTTCACATCAACCTTAACATACATTCGTTAATCAACTGAGGGGTCACCAATGTGTTTCATTTAATTTATTTAATTTTTCACCATTGCAATAATGTTTACATAGTGTTTGTGTCATGTTTTAATACTCGGCATTCGACGTCGGATCATGCCAGTTGTGACGAGAAACGATGCCATTCATTCAGTTCGTCTCAGCACCCGATTCAACCAGCAGCGTGGTCGTCCGCTCCGCGAACCTCCTAGGCACCATCATTTTGGTTGATATAATTTCATTTCAATAGTAACTTAATTAACCGAAACATTTGATTTCTTTCTGTACCAAGGTGAGTACAACCTGCAGTCTCACCAGAGAGTTTAATGCTACCGTGTATCCGCATAACACCATGCTGACTTAGGTCATTTTTATGCAAAGGTGTAAGTGCTGGCCGTACGTGCTGGGTCCGTTCCTTTTAATATTCACGTGTCCACTTCTTGAATTTATAATCAAGTATGTGAGTAAACAGCATTATAAAATTCATTGTTGTACCACCCACCATTTTTGTAATATATTTCAGGCGTACAAGAAGGCCTACAGTCTCGTCATAAGGTCAACGTGTGTAAGTAGTTTAATATTAAGTGCGTGACAACTTCATCTTCAAACTGACGAAGGCATCCAGGGCCCCTTGGCCGGTCGACCAAACGACCGACATCATTAACTCTCCGCTGAGTTATGGCGCCGGGCAATTCTACGCTCCACCAGCCCTACGTTGCCTATACCTCGTAATTTCACAGTCAGACAATTTTTGTGTATGGTTGTCACTAATGTTCATTACCTTGTGTGATCATAATTTACTATTATATTTACATTGATATCAGTAATACATTATTAGTTTGTCAGTTTTGATGTAACTTTTTGCACTTGTGCTACATCTACATGCCCTTTAAAACTTTGCTATAGTTTCCCTAGAAACCATGTTCCCTTCTAACATTTACTGGCCTAATGCGTGTAAAAAGTAATATATGGAATTACATTACCATGAAAATCCATTTGTATCCACATCATGGGTCATTGCTCTAATAAGACTATGAAGTACAAATACATTTTCCGTGAACCACAAATACTTCAAACTACATATAAACAACAAATAAAGTTATTGAAGAATAATATTCACATGTTATCAGTTTCTGTAAGACATCCAACAAATCACAATGCCAACAACGGGGAAATGTAATCAAGTAAATATTCAACTAGAAACATAAAACATTTCAACAACAGGGCTTTGATGAAGAGATAGGTAAAAATACGAAATACACTGAGTTACACTTAAACAACTGGAATCACTTCAAAATACTAAATACGTCACATCAAAGCGTGTGAAGACAATGTGTGACGACAAGGTAATAGAAAACCAGCTTAAGTCAACACTTCAACGATAGAAAGAGTAGGGACTCAGAGGAAAGAAAGTTTCTGCACGTTAATTGTGCTATATTTTGTTTTAATTAGAACTCCTGTGTTGTAAATGTGTAGTCACATAATATAATGTTATGTTTTTAACGCACACAAAAATATCTGAACTTCTTAAGTATAGGTAATATACCTTCTTGTATACATAAACTGCAAAATAGAGGGNACGCACACAAAAATATCTGAACTTCTTAAGTATAGGTAATATACCTTCTTGTATACATAAACTGCAAAATAGAGGGATGATATTATTAGGTATCTCACAGTGTGCATGTGTTTAGTGTGTTTGAATTACGAATTTGTGTGATATTTCATTGCCTGATTTGGTTATAAAAAATATTAGGGAAATAGAAGTACATAGCTATCATTCATTGTTTATGTAAATCACAATGTTGCTGCCCTCGACCCTTGTGGCTAAGCACTATGNTAAGTACATAGCTATCATTCATTGTTTATGTAAATCACAATGTTGCTGCCCTCGACCCTTGTGGCTAAGCACTATGAACAAAGATAAAACAGTATGCAGCATCCATTGTTACTGTTAACATGGAAAATTTCAACTCGGGTAGCTGTCGTTCTAGGGCTGTGCAGTACATAGTGAGAGGAAAGTTGCTGCATTCACTATTGGTGATTTACTAACTACAGTGTGAATAATTGTAATTTACGAATGGAGCATGAACTATATTCTGAAAAGTGAGATAAGATGAGATCTGAAGTATGTCACAGCCTTACACAGTACGGCAGGTCATCACATTTCATAGGTTATATGTCAAACTATGTTTGGCTGTTAGTTCTCAGACAAACATGGGCATATGCACTACTTACTTTTCACAGACAATGAGTTTTATCGGCCACAAATATAGGTGAGTACGATAACATCACTGTTGCTTTAAAAAAGAGTTGATTACAGCAGAAAGTCATTTTGCAATACCACCTTGCCCTTTATTTTAATAATAATTTTCCAGCTCGTAACTGGGTTATAACTCGATGGCAAGTGTTTCTTGCCTTTTCCCTCTACATTCCTTTCGTAAATCGCCCAACCCCTTCACCATAGCGAACTCTTCCCCCAACACATTCCACCACATCGCTGTTATCACCAGCATGAACTGCCTTCCGCTTTCCGTCCACCTCCATAACATAAATCACAGACACAACATAGTCATTCCATGCAAAATCTGTGCTACTATTCGTATATACCTAACATACAGCAACAATTTTGTATTAAAGACAACTCAATTGCTGCATATTCCAAACCAGGAAAAATAAAGGATGGTGTTTTCCAAGGCTCAATTCTTGGACCTTTGCTATTCCTCGTTTATATAAATAACTTGCCAAGCTGCCTTCATCCAAGTACCCTTCGAATTCTTTTTTCAGATGACACCAGTATATTAATATCGGGCAGGTCGAAGGAAGAACTAGGTCAATTAATCAGTACCACATTCAGTAAATTATATGTATGTTTGAAAGACAACAAATTAAGCCTTAACGTTGAGAAGACACATTTAATTCGTTTTTTTTTTAACTAAAAATAGCAAACAATTGCAGTTAAGTGTTCGCTATGTTGAAGAGGAAGTCAGTGAAGTTAAACATACCAAATCCCTTGGCTGAATGTAGATAATAGCTTAAACTGGAACCCTGCTCAAACTTTGTTGGAGGCAGCAAGCTGATTTTTTTCCTCCAGTTTGAGAGTATGCCTTCAGGGAATCGGGCGCGACTTGTGAATTGGGTGTCCTCTGTGCTGCATCGACTAATCAGGAACTATGCAGTAACAAAAACTGCATACACATAGCTTGACATCATCGAGGTTAACCAGGGCTGGTTGGATGTTATATTGCTCGGCACCATAACTCAGTGGTGAGCAAATGATGAGGGTAGTCCGGTCGACGGCCCATGGGGGCTCTGGTAATCCTAAGTCAGTTTGTTGATGGGTGTCGCGTACATAAGGTTGCATTTTTTATACCTGATGGCGAGACTGTAGGCCATCTCGTACGCCTGAAATATGCTAATGAAATTCTGGGGATTCTACAAAGTATGGCCTACAATGAATTGACACTGATTTCACTTGGTTGAGCAGTTTATTCACCGTTCTTGCTACAGGTGAATAATGCTTGAATGATGCATGATAATGGACCCAGCACTAAAGTGGTAAAAAACATGTGGTCTTATATTGAGACGTGATTGCGTCAAACTCTCCAGTGAGAGTGCTGGTGGCTCTCCGCTCAGTACATTAAAGATAATACAAATGTTCTGGTGTCTAATATATTACTATTGTAGTTAAATGATTACAGTCTATATGTGGGTACTGAGGGGGCTCACGGAGCGGGAGACTAACGCCGCCGGTCTTGTCCGGGTGCTGAGACGAACTGGGCGAGTCATGTCCGCTGTTGTCACAAGTGACGAGAACCGACATCAAACGCCGAACGATGAAACATAACATCAGCACTCTGTAATGTGATTATAATGGTGAAAAATTGTATGAACTAAATTTAACACAATGGTAACTAATGTCTGTTAATGTTTAAGTTAATGGTGTGTCACCACACTAAATGCTTTGTTATAGTGATGCAGGCCTTTAAAGGCNTGTCACCACACTAAATGCTTTGTTATAGTGATGCAGGCCTTTAAAGGCAATCTCCATTGTAGAAAATATAATTACTCTTATATGAATACACCTTAAATAAGTTATAACATTTTCTCATAAAAGTGTTTGNTGTTGGAGGCAGCAAGCTGATTTTTTTCCTCCAGTTTGAGAGTATGCCTTCAGGGAATCGGGCGCGACTTGTGAATTGGGTGTCCTCTGTGCTGCATCGACTAATCAGGAACTATGCAGTAACAAAAACTGCATACACATAGCTTGACATCATCGAGGTTAACCAGGGCTGGTTGGATGTTATATTGCTCGGCACCATAACTCAGTGGTGAGCTAATGATGAGGGTAGTCCGGTCGACGGCCCATGGGGGCTCTGATAATCCTANACATCATCGAGGTTAACCAGGGCTGGTTGGATGTTATATTGCTCGGCACCATAACTCAGTGGTGAGCTAATGATGAGGGTAGTCCGGTCGACGGCCCATGGGGGCTCTGATAATCCTAAGTCAGTTTGTTGATGGGTGTTGCGTACATAAGGTTGCATTTTTTATACCTGATGGCGAGACTGTAGGCCATCTCTTACGCCTGAAATATGCTAATGAAATTCTGGGGATTCTACAAAGTATGGCCTACAATGAATTGACACTGATTTCACTTGGTTGAGCAGTTTATTCACCGTTCTTGCTACAGGTGAATAATGCTTGAATGATGCATGATAATGGACCCAGCACTAAAGTGGTAAAAAACATGTGGTCTTATATTGAGACGTGATTGCGTCAAACTCTCCAGTGAGAGTGCTGGTGGCTCTCCGCTCAGTACATTAAAGATAATACAAATGTTCTGGTGTCTAATATATTACTATTGTAGTTAAATGATTACAGTCTATATGTGGGTACTGAGGGGGCTCACGGAGCGGGAGACTAACGCCGCCGGTCTTGTCCGGGTGCTGAGACGAACTGGGCGAGTCATGTCCGCTGTTGTCACAAGTGACGAGAACCGACATCAAACGCCGAACGATGAAACATAACATCAGCACTCTGTAATGTGATTATAATGGTGAAAAATTGTATGAACTAAATTTAACACAATGGTAACTAATGTCTGTTAATGTTTAAGTTAATGGTGATGTCACCACACCAAATGCTTTGTTATAGTGATGCAGGCCTTTAAAGGCAATCTTCATTGTAGAAAATATAATTACTCTTATATGAATACACCTTAAATAAGTTATAACATTTTCTCATAAAAGTGTTTGNTCATTGTAGAAAATATAATTACTCTTATATGAATACACCTTAAATAAGTTATAACATTTTCTCATAAAAGTGTTTGCATTTCATTTACAATGATGTGTTTGAATTACACTGGCTACAGCATTGCGAGGTGGTTGTCTCCTGAAGGGATGGACGAGTAAACCTGGGCAAAGAGGTGTGGAATGCCATGCTTGATTGCCATTTATATAATGTAAAACACCCCTGGCTGTAGCCGATAATGCGGTGACTGTGTTCAATATGTTTGTAAAAATTCTGTACACTACTGGACGACACTTTGGGGCACTTATTTCTTCAGCTCTGGCCTACCAGCCAGTTAATGTTACTGGGTGGTGCGATGCGTCATTTGTAGCTACGCGAGTTGCGAGGATGCAACGACCAANCCCTGGCTGTAGCCGATAATGCGGTGACAGTGTTCAATATGTTTGTAAAAATTCTGTACACTACTGGACGACACTTTGGGGCACTTATTTCTTCAGCTCTGGCCTACCAGCCAGTTAATGTTACTGGGTGGTGCGATGCGTCGTTTGTAGCTACGCGAGTTGCGAGGATGCAACGACCAATTGCCAGTGTGCCCAATGGCTGTGGCTTTGGGGTAAACACGATTTCGGATTGCCTACCTACATATTAAAAGTGTTACCTCTTATAATAAATGAGTAGGGCATTCTCTACAGTTACATAATCCTTGTCGGCAAGAAAATGCAAGTTCCGTTCTTGTCGACCTGCACTTCGCACTGTTGGCCTGATGTGGTGGGTGCGGTTCGGTGTAGCTGGTGTAGTTGTTGTGACTGCGGCGGTCAGAGTGGGCAAAAGGAGGTCGTGGATGCGTGGATCACATCAAATCGTTTAATGCCATTCTAAAATGTAATGAAAAGCAACAACGAGATGACAACTGACTGACTCATAAACAATGCACACAACAGTATACAACAATGTGAGACACCAACTAAATTGAAAATGATAATAAACTGAGAAATAAAGAGGTTCTGTACACCTCTGTGCATATGAGGATTACGTTGCGACAGCTATATTAGGTGTAATGAATTTTCTGTGAAGAGTGCCAGCACTCGCTGCACCTTACGATCGTTTAAGTTGAGTTCTACATTGGTGTACTTTTTGAAAATCAGAACTACTGCCCCTTTAAGTTCTTGATAACAAAACAGTGAGAGAACGCATCTTCCGCGCTCAGCTCACACAAGCACACATAGGGGAAAGATGGCTATGCACACTTCGGAAAGAAAACCAGTGGTCCTGTGCAATTGGTGTGCGCGCTCGGTCGCGAGCACAACCATCATAGACTTGCTTTTACGATCAATGCCAATACTTGTAAGTGTACAAGAACAAATACGTAGGAATCAAAGGTCACGTACCTCGATTAATCATATTAAATGAAGTACCGTGTATCACAATACTACAAATGTAGTAATACCAGCCAAGCTGTGCTGGACCCGCGTACACCCAATTCAAAAACCCGGTTTTGCGATTCTCCTAATGGGAAAACCATGTCAGTGCAAACAAGAGAACATTACAAAAGCACGAACAAAACCACAACCAATACAATTAAGACCGTATTAACGATGCACAAATTTTGTATGGTGTGACAGGAAGGGACAGAACATAATAACTTGCGGACATTGTAATCAGCCATACCACCCCCTGTGCATTGCGCCACAGGAATGTGCATTCGTTCGCAAGGGACAATTTGTGTGCGCGCGGTGTTATGGCAGTCTTTCACAAGCGATGCTGGACTGTTCAGACTTACACAGTGGTAATCAATTACCACCAACGCAATGTCAACAATCTATTTGCTATGGTGCCGGGAACAATGTAGTGAAGTGCAGGCTTTGTGGGTATCATGAGCAAGAGGTTAGTGGAAATAGAACATTCATCGAATAACGGCATGCACAACATTTTGTGCACAATGTATAGGAACACAAACTGCCACGCAGAATCCATGGCCGCCACTGTTTTGACTGTACCACTTGCACAATCTACGACATATCCGTACAAACCCTAGCAGGCAAAGACCAGGGAAAACACACAGAAGACAAACAGCATGTTTCAATCATCACCTATGTTTGCTGGCTTACTGACCGAGGACCACAAGGCCTTCCTCGAGGACTGTACAACCCGGCACCACTGTTGTGGTGTTTGCGAGTAAGGGTGACCCAACTTTGTCGAGGGCTAGTTGAACGGATACACGCACAATGGTTGCGGTCGGTTAACCACTATGGGATGAAATTGACATTATCAGTATTACAGTGGCGATATGAAGGTACTTTCTCCTACTTACAAGTACCCAGTCGCGCAGTACTCGACGAACAATTGACTCACGAAACTCTAATGGCTTTTGCTATGCGAAAGATAGACCTGGTACAACAGTACCACCCAAGTATGACGGTGACCGAAGGACTGGAGGAAATAGCCAGAATGGTCCTAATGGGGTATCACAGCACAGTAGTCCCACTCATTCACGGCCCATTAGGGGCATTCATGCGCTCGATAATGATCTTGGACGACACCAAATGCGTAATCCAGCACCGCGAGGAGAGTACATCGCACAAAACAATAGGCAGGTTCGGTGGAAGAAAAACCAGTCACAGCAGTAGTGGTAACAATGGCACGACTCGGAAGGACACACTTCTCATCGTGTCACCACCACCACCAAAAACAATTGAACCCACGGTAACCAACAATGGCAAATGGGTATGGCACAAAATATACCCATGCAAAAACTGCCCAGGCGATCAGTATCACTGGCATAGTGAATACCCTGGAATGAAAAGGGGGACAGTTGCGGACGCGAAGGACAGTCCACTGCCACCTGGAAACGGACGCCATCCAAACCGTAACACCATATATGCTGACAAGAGTGTGGAACGAGTTTGATTATCNTGCCACCTGGAAACGGACGCCATCCAAACCGTAACACCATATATGCTGACAAGAGTGTGGAACGAGTTTGATTATCGCGTAAATGTCATTCGTCACAGTCACACGGTTATTTTGATTGGTCAGTCAAGGTTGTAGGATGTTTGGTTTTGATATTATAGACCTTCAGAGTTGGGGTATTCTTTTATACTCATCCTATATTAACAACAGAACCACAAAGTAGTGGAATCAAATGAAAAATGAGGCAAGAGTATCATTAACCATTTCCAACCGTGTTACTTTAATATACATAAAAATTTATTGTGTATATTTTACTATGAAAGACTTAAAAAAAAAAAAAATACGTGCAACGTCAGAACTGAGAAATGTTGGCTGCATTGCCACTTTGTCTCTCTGGCGCATGTATGGAATTGCATGTAAAGGATTGCACACACTAGGCCGTTGCAGACTGGCACGGACCAGCAAACCTTTACGTCATTGCACAATACACCAGCAGTGACCAGCAGTCTACCACTTAAAAGAATTTGTCTAGCTGCGCACACAACAGAAGTGTGTAAGTCAGAAAAAAAATTGAGAGCTGTGATGAAGTGCTTGTGATAGCAAATGTTCTGTGTCAAGAAGATTGAGACGAAAGAGAAAAGCAAAGTTAATGGGTACATCCGATGAACAGAAAAAGACAAACTCTGGGCGAGTTTCACCTATTTTCAGAACTTGAAAGAGACTGCACAAAATTTTTTCAGTATTTTAGGATGTCAAGAAGTACATTCCAACAACTACTGGATATAATTTGTACTTATCTGACTTTTGCAAACAAAATTTCACAGTGCAATTACACCTGAAGAGAGGTTATCAGTTTGCTTGAGGTAATTGAAATGTATATTTAAGTTTGAATTTTATTTTATTAAATGTTATGTGTTGATAATCAGCTTGGGCTTTTACTTCAAAACCAATTTGCCAGTAATAATTTATGTCCCTATATACAATATTGTTATAATGCAATATACAATAGTAAAACAATAATCATAGCTTTTCACATAAGAGCAGCTAATTTTTTTATTGTAGTACCATTAAAATAAACGTTTTTAGGCCTACAGTATTATGAACTAGCGTTAAAACTTTTGTTGTGGAACCGCGTATTTACTTCATTGTTGGTTTATTTGCTTATGTTATGGTGGCTCCAGGAAAAATNAAACTTTTGTTGTGGAACCGCGTATTTACTTCATTGTTGGTTTATTTGCTTATGTTATGGTGGCTCCAGGAAAAATTTCAAAGGAGGGCACAAAGTTAAAAAGTATATAATACTTCATTGAAGATGCAACGAACTAACAAAGCTCTAAACACACCCGGGTTTTCACTTTTAATAGTTTCATCATGATCTTCAAGACTCGACTAAAAAAAATCCACAAAATGGATTGCAGTCTTTTAATGTAGAAATTATGTATAAATTATTTCTAATAGTTCATTGTGTTTTTTAACTGACCTTCCTTATATGTCATCTAACTGACTTCTTCTATATACCTGACCCCGCATTACCATTTTCATTTAATTTAGCAAATTAAATTTGTTGCCTAAATGTTTTTTTTATCTTGTCATCCAAATATTTTAGGCCAACAACACCTGTAGTCGCTCACGTATCGTCAGAACCAAAAAGAATAAAACAAAAACAATAAAATGTGGTTTTATAATTATATCCTGCTAACCAAATTGTTTTATAGATTTTTTTATTCAAATTACATGTAAAATTTCTCTTTTGGGTGTGGTAGGTTCGCGTTATAATAAGTTGTGGTCTCCGAGAGTAAANTTCAAATTACATGTAAAATTTCTCTTTTGGGTGTGGTAGGTTCGCGTTATAATAAGTTGTGGTCTCCGAGAGTAAACATTTTTAATTTAATGCCTGTTGTAATTAACTAACTGCCCCCTAAAAAGTTTTAATTCTTGTCACTGTTTTTTTTTTTAATGAATATGGCATGTTACATGTAAATTCAGTAAAGGTCTGTCTACAACTGCGCTTTCCCAACCTGTATCTTAGAAAAAGGATATACTGATTGGTGCACGTGACCATATGACGTGGCGCTGTTCCACGCTCCTGATAGAAAAACGAGACTAAAAATACTTTCACATGCATTTGTGGAATGTTCACATTTGAATGTAAACAATGGACTTGAAAGGTGGAATTTCACTAGACAAATGCCATGGAATGCTAATTAGTGCAGTCTGCGTTCGGTCTCAACTATTTAATATTAAGGATGAATATTTAAGAAAATTCTAGGATATCAGTTGACGAGCTTATTTAAAATAAAAGAGTTTGAGCCTATATCAAAAAAAGATGTATAAATATTCAAATCGTATATCTTGCAAACATTATATAGTCAACATTTCAGCAATATAAAAATGAATACGTAAGAACAAATAATGCGCCAAATTTACTGCGATCTAATATCTTCTGAAAGCTTACTTTTGGAAAACGCATTTGTAGACCATATTCGGTCTACGTGAATGTGACATACTTGACGTCAAAATTCGGACACATCCACGTTCACAGGTATGGCTGATTGTAGACACGCCTTAACACGGCAACAAAAATGCTGTGTATTAACATAAAAAACGGAATAATACACAAACTTAAAAAAAAAATAAAAAAAATANGACACGCCTTAACACGGCAACAAAAATGCTGTGTATTAACATAAAAAACGGAATAATACACAAACTTAAAAAAAAAAAAAAACAATAATGCACTGTTATTTTCAAAATATTCACAAATTTTCAAGACTTGAATATAATACTGCAACAGTAAAAGTACATAATGCGTTACGTCAGAAAATACATCACAGACGACACGTGCCTGCCATCTTATTGAGCTGTTGCACTGCGTGAACCGCTTGAGCACAGGTGGCTTGTGCCCCGATTGTATCGCACTTCAGCTATTTCCGGGACGTATCGTGTGCGTTTGGGAAGGAAAAAATATACAGCAGTGTGGGCACATACCCTCTGTGTCCCAAAGCTGCGAGGAAAATTATTGTACGCACCTAAAGTAAGGAGACACTATTCACAGCGTATTGATAGAGAACTAAATTACNGCTGCGAGGAAAATTATTGTACGCACCTAAAGTAAGGAGACACTATTCACAGCGTATTGATAGAGAACTAAATTACTAAATAAGTTACTTTTGCACTTAAATTAAGAAAGATTTATAAAAGAGAATTTATTTTCTGGGGCATGTTAAATTTTATTTGGGAGGGCACGTACCCCTNAAAAAAGATGTATAAATATTCAAATCGTATATCTTGCAAACATTATATAGTCAACATTTCAGCAATATAAAAATGATTACGTAACAACAAATAATGCGCCAAATTTACTGCGATCTAATATNATCTACGAAACTGAAATTTTGTCACTAAAATGAACCATTTCTGCATAATAGGTAAAGCCGAGACTTAATGCCTATCATGAATCGCTAAATGCTTCCCTAAAAAAATGTTTGCTCCCTTTGTTTTTTGAACATGGCATGGCATGGTAGATGTCAGTTCAGTAACACAACAAGAAAAACAGTGCTTATAAACATCAAAAACTGTGATATAATGCACTGTTATTTTCAAAATATTCACAAATTTTCAAGACTTGAATATAATACTGCAACAGTAAAAGTACATAATGCGTTACGTCAGAAAATACATCACAGACGACACGTGCCTGCCATCTTATTGAGCTGTTGCACTGCGTGAACCGCTTGAGCACAGGTGGCTTGTGCCCCGATTGTATCGCACTTCAGCTATTTCCGGGACGTATCGTGTGCGTTTGGGAAGGAAAAAATATACAGCAGTGTGGGCACATACCCTCTGTGTCCCAAAGCTGCGAGGAAAATTATTGTACGCACCTAAAGTAAGGAGACACTATTCACAGCGTATTGATAGAGAACTAAATTACCAAATAAGTTACTTTTGCACTTAAATTAAGAAAGATTTATAAAAGAGAATTTATTTGCTGGGGCATGTTAAATTTTATTTGGGAGGGCACGTACCCCTGCGCCCATTGACAAGAGCCGCCCCTGGGCACAGGGCTACTAGAACATAATTTTTAGCCATAAGAAAGGCTATGAGATTACTCTGTGCGTGCGTGCGTGCCTGTCTGTCTGTCTCTGTCTGTCTCTCTCTCTCTCTCTCTGTGTCTCTGTCTGTCTCTCTCTCTCTCTGTCCCCTAACCCCCTTCAATTTTTTTGAATGCGTGAACCAAATTTACACAAAACTCGATAGGCATGTAGTACTAAGNCCTGTCTGTCTCTCTCTCTCTCTGTGTCTCTGTCTGTCTCTCTCTCTCTCTGTCCCCTAACCCCCTTCAATTTTTTTGAATGCGTGAACCAAATTTACACAAAACTCGATAGGCATGTAGTACTAAGTAAGGACACCTGACCTTTATGGTTTTTGACCGAGCCGGGTACTTACCTTCAAAATGGTGGCCACCAATTTTTTTTTTNAAGGACACCTGACCTTTATGGTTTTTGACCGAGCCGGGTACTTACCTTCAAAATGGTGGCCACCAATTTTTTTTTTAAAAGGAAATATGTCATATCTTAGAAACAATTAAATCAATTTCAAACAAATTTTGTATGCTGACAACGCAAGTTGTAAGCATTAAATTCAGAGGTGAATATTGTNCATTAAATCAATTTCAAACAAATTTTGTATGCTGACAACGCAAGTTGTAAGCATTAAATTCAGAGGTGAATATTGTTGTTGGTCAGCTATTTTGGAAGATAGTGCCACATGAAAAAATACAGCTTTTAAGTTATATGTCGAAAACTACTGAACCTAATTTCACCAAATTCGGCACATAAGTAATACTATGATTAGCCAGGTAATTGAAATTAATTAGACCCTTGTTTTCAAAAGCAAACAAATATTTTAGGTTTATTTGGTCTTACTACCATACTGTTTGACCAGTTGCAACCAAATTTTGTACGCTGCAGTATCTATTAAGATAGCACTACATTAATTAATCAAATTTTTACATAATTTCTCGCGAAACAATTGACAGATTCCTACAAAATTTGGCAATCAGGCAGACTGCCGCAGTTGATATGTACAAATATGTTTCAAGTATGTCAGACACTTATTTTTAAAATTGAGGTTATCTAGCTATTTTACCATAGTATGCTTAATGGTATATCTTCGAAAACAATAAATCAATTTCAACTTAACTTTCTATCCTGGGAGAATATATAACAAACATCAAATGTGTCTACACTGAGCCTCTTTTGTATTGTGTAAGATAGTGCAACATGAATAAATAAAGTTTATGCCATATCTTGGAAAACAATTAGCCGATTCCTACAGAATACAGCAAACAAGTAGTACTGTGGTAGGTAATGTTAACTGATATGTTTTAGGTATGTCAGACATTTATTTTAAAAATGGCGGCCATATAGCTATTTTAGTTTTGTATGTTATATGGTTGAAACCATCTAATTAATACCAACAACAATTTGTATGGTTGCTATATATATATATATATATATATAAGTCCATACTCTATAGGAAGGCCACTTTCTGACAGGTCTGCGAAAGTAACGCCACTGTTTACATCTGACTACATATCCTTCCACCATCAGCTGGTCTGTCAAGTCGGGGCTGTATTTTTTATCAACACGCTGTCAGCTAATCCACTTGCCATTGTACTGTATGCTAAACAAATTTTAAGATATCTTAAGACTGACATCTGTCTAAAAAAATAAGTAGGTTATAAAAGTAAAAATATAAAATGTTGCAAATAATTAAATATTTGCTAACTCTTTTTTAATTTGTCTGAGATAGGGAATTTGGGTTAACATTTTCGAGACGGTCTGTTATATCTAATATCACATTTTGGAGGTTATAGCTAATATATTCAAGTTGGAAATATGTAACGTGGAATACANTAACATTTTCGAGACGGTCTGTTATATCTAATATCACATTTTGGAGGTTATAGCTAATATATTCAAGTTGGAAATATATGACGTGGAATAACGTTAGAATTGCTTAAAATTTATTCACGCTTGTCTCACTTTCTAAGGAAACAAGGAGATTGGTTTCAAGAGAACAATATGGCGTATAATTTACGTAGACGAACGATTACCAGCCGAATATAAATTACTTGTACTCCAAATCGTTGTACATGAAATACATATTACTTTAAAAATCATGCAGAGTTCGTGGAAAAATATAAATATTGGCATCTGTTTGTGAATTCGTTATATATCGCGCAGGAAAGCGGTTCATTTTTAGCTGGTAATACCTCGCATAATATCCGAGAGATGAGGCGCACAGCACGTCACGGCGAGGTTTGAGCAACCCTTTTTTTTGTGAACAGGTAGCATCTTTTTTATATTACGGGCTGGAAATATATTTCTAATTCGTGTCGTTTTGTCAAATTATTAGAAAAAATAACTCAACAATATTATGAAATATTTCTGTATGCTTTTGAAATTAATATCAAGGATGTTGTGAAAGCGAGGTTGGAGAGGGATGATACGACGTGAAAAAACTTTCTGAAGTTAGCACAATTTCAGAAAACTTTTCCACGTCGTATTGTTCTATTGAACATTTCATTTTAAACACCTATTTATAACTACATTATCACGAAGTTTAGTTTTTAACACTAACAACCATTGTTTAGTGACCTTGTAAAATAAAATGTATTAATAAATCTAAGAACTCTTTCTTATCCGTGTATTTTCTGCTTTACTGATGTGCATCGGCAGTGCACTCAGAATAGCTAAAGTAATATTAACTTTTGTTCGTTCATGCATCAGCTGATACAGGATTTTGTAAATGGCACTTTGTTTCGTATACATCAAGTTGCCACTTACTGACTGTNTTCATGCATCAGCTGATACAGGATTTTGTAAATGGCACTTTGTTTCGTATACATCAAGTTGCCACTTACTGACTGTCAGAAAGTGGCCTTCTTATACCGTATGAACCATAACAAGAATGAAATATGTACACACTGACGCTAGGCTGTGTACGCCCCACAGTTGTGCGCCAAATTAACTTGATGTATGATACACTAACTAGCGTTACGCCCCACGTCCGGGCGCCACTTTAACTTGACGTATTTAGACCCCACAGTTGGGAAGCCGCTTTACTTGACGCTATATCGCCTCTGTGGAAGACAGAGTGGCTTATAGTGTCGTTGTTAATGTCACCAGGCACCGACTATATGATGCCTGAAGGTTAAGGGGTTTGCAATAATTTAGTATTTTACTGTTGTATTTTGAAGGACGAATATATTGTCTCAAATTCAAACACAAATGAAATACATCAGCACTGGAGAGGTGTGGTACTGTTATCATTTGGTTACTCGGATTGACTGCTAACGACTTCGTGATGGAGGGGGGCTTCTTTTGACGGTGATTGTATACTTAGCTCTTGCTGCGGGTGCTGTCAGCTGTGGTGGGTGATCTCCGGCGATGGGCGGCCTTTGGCAAAGGCCTGCAGGTGCTGCTGTCTCACTGGACTGCTGTTCTACTGACGTGG
>NQII01005029.1:110437-156153 GCA_002778355.1 Clitarchus hookeri | reverse complement strand
GGGGGGGGAAAGAGAGAGAAGGCTGTAAGTTTATTAAGTTAAAGTATCTTTCACTGACCTCTGTAGCATAGTTGGCCAAACACCAACTTTCAGTGCAAGGCATTAGTATCTTTGTGTTTGTCTTGAATTGAATTGCTGTAAATGTCCGATACTTTCTTAATTGAATGTTAATGTTTTTGATGGTGGAATCACATTCTGGCTCTGTTTCACAAGGACATTAGTACCAGATTAAAAATAATAAAAAGCCTAACTTTCCTTGAGAAGGTATACTAAAAAAAAGGAGTGTAAAAATACAGTGCCTGCAGCACAGATAGTTTTGCAGCAAATTCCTGGGATATGAATCTTTGTGTCGTCTACAGAACTGTAATTAGTCTGAGGACTTAATTTTAACGTGGCATCAATGCATTTTTTTGTAATATTTGCCAAGTATCTTTTGATTTCCAATGTGTTACACAGGCATTTTTGTTCACCTTAATAATTACAAATTTCTACAACATTTCTGTATTGTTGTGCCAGATTTTTGGTAGATTTTTACAAAATTTTAGGCTTATTTTAAATATTATCTCTTTGTTAATAATTTCAACCAATTTTTTTTTTTTGGAAATCATGACTAGTTCTTCAGTTTTTTTAAAGAGTTTATGTGGAATTTGTATGATTTATAGCAATTTTCCTGTGTTTCCATGGTTATTCCATATTTTCTGCAATTTTCCAGGATTTCTTGCAATTTTCTAGGATTTTCTGAGGTTTGCCAGGACTTTCTACAATTTACCACAATTGTTATGAATTCTTTAAGACTTTTGAATGATTTTTTATATTACTGATTTCCTTACAATGTTGCCTCCTCACGACTGTCTCACACTCTCAACAAGAGAGCATCATTATTTCCTTATTGGTTAGTGAAGATAACCTCAAACAGGAAGAGCCAGGTAATTGACAATGTAACCAGCCAGCACAGTGCAATTCACAAAACCACAAAATGTAGCAGAGTGCTGCTTAATGAGGCTACCATCAAATCTGCTACATGCAATAAACCACGCTAGTAAAATCGGTTTCATGCTAAACATGAATGTGAAAGAGAACTGCACCCCTGATATCTTGTGTTGATGTTCCTCACAAGTAACACTACAAAATTATAAGAAATTTAATAACTATGTTCTTTATCTAATGTTTATTTACAAAATATAACCATTGTCAGGTACCACTAACCAAACCACTGCACTTATATTAAACCAATATGACCTGTAACTGAGTTTTCTCATTCTCAGGCAATTTTCCTGGCAGTAGGCCAATGTTTATTGTAAGTATAAAGTACTTCGCTTTTAAAGTATTTTTCACTTTAAAGTACATCTTTCAAATTCCCAGTAGATGCAATTATTATTAAATACTTGTTCAGCATAAAATATTTTTCACTACTAAGCATTACATTTCAAGTCCCTTTATATACCTTGTATCGAGATTCTACTGTAGTTAAAAGGAAAATTCTTTTTTGAAAAGGCAGAGTTCAAAAATTCTCAATTAATTGCTACTTCAACTGTAGTAAACATGCGTATTCATCAAAAGCCGACATCTTGTGGAACATTTCTGTTATGCTCTGCATAATTAAAATGTATACGCATAATTTTGGCGCTGTTTACATTTTTTCATAGACAGTCATATACACATACTATGGTAACAAGTGTTTTGAATGTTTATTTCAGTATCTACTAATTTATAATTGATAAACATATACACGTCAGAAAATAAACAATGGGACCTATAATGATCAATTATTTAATAAACTTGCAGGTGTTGTAGATCACTGAAAGGAAGTGTGAATAAGTATATGCAAACAAATAACTAATATTTACTTAAAAATATATTTAATATCGTAATGCCCATTTTTTAAAAAAATAACTTTTAACATAACATTGCTGTGATGTTGAACACATGAAACAATTCACACAAGTTTAAATAAAATAATATAAATAACATTACAAACAATGTTGAATACAAAAGTTGGTAAGAAATACATATTGTGTAACACACATGTTGCACCATTGTCATGCTCTTTTAACTTTTCATTAAATTGACATGTCTTCAACTTATTTATAACAAGGAACTGTAAAAATCTTATTTTATCACAGTTTTCTTCAGACGTACACAGATGGCTTAAATGTTCATCGTACACAGCTTCACTTTGGACGTATTTTCTCATACATAAAGTTCTGCTCCTTTTCAACATTACCTCCATCTTTGACACTTAGAGTTCTTCTTTTGACATAATAAAACTGCTTCAGTGCATACTCATACAACTCATTTTCCATTTTCCACACTTTCGAGCTCTGGATACGAGCAACTGTATCAGGTGAAGGATTTAATTTCTGGGCAGTTCGACGCAAGTGGGATTTGTTACCTGTGCATAAATAATTTATTTTTAAACACACAAATTTTATTTGTTAATATAACAAAAGACAAGTCTTGCTATAAGTCAGCTAAAAGCATTTATATTTTTCAAAGTTTCTATTCTAAGTTTCTGAATTCTACTAGTCACACAAAGTCAGTACTTTCACCAAGAATGCAACAAACAAAATGTTAAGTTTAGTAAACATTTATACTTGTAAATTAAGAATGTTTTCATAAATACAGCACCAATTTACTTACTGCCATACTTTTATTAATATTTATTCACATGGAGATGAGTAACATAAGTACATAAGAGTAGTATTCTAGTACAAAAATCCCTAAGAGTTTAAGAATAAATGTATAATACCTAATTTTTTCAGGATAGTTGCTGGAGCTGTTTTGAATCATTCAGATGACACTGTTGTCTCTATAGTCATAAATGGAGTGTGTCTATGAATTATAACATACTTTGCAGGGCGATAAAGGAATCACAACTAGCGAGTGTTTGGTTTGTGATAAATTAAACCATTTTAAGGTCAACTTTTAAAAAAACTCTCTACCTGCAAATGCATACATTCTAGCACAGACACATCTAGTGTAAAGTTTGCAAAGAAATAGGAATTGTACAGTAGAACCCGCTTTTTTACATCCCTTGATTTTACAATTTCCTGCATTTTGTAACAATTTTTCCTGGTCCCTTGAAAAGTATAAAAAGGAGGTTTCACTGTAGTTCCATATTTCAACATCCTAGCTCAACATCTTATGAAACACATAATGTTCAAATTGGTTGCAAATTAAATCAGTTTCCCTTTGTTTTATAAACAGAGTATGTACACTGGCATGACAGAAACATAATTCACTTGATTAACACATGAATACTTGTCATTATGTCTATGGCTATGCTCATTTGTACATGAGGCACAAAGATGCATAATTTCAGAAAGAATAAATGAAGCAAGTCTGTCGAGTGTGCTCAGCTGAACATGAATCAACTAAGCACAATTTTTTCCACATACCCATCATAGTGAGAATTATGACATTTTTGCCAGCAAGTGCCGGCTGAGAACATGATACTTAGTTACATCAAAAACAGGAGCTGTTGATACTTTTTTTGTCGACTATATGTCCACAGATTCACACAGCAATCGCACCCCAAATTTTCAAAGAATTTTTTTTAGTAAAAAATGTGTAACCATTATGTGATGAAATATGGTATGTACCTGTGCATTCCACTGCACCTTACAGCAATCTGTCCTTACAACTGAGCTTCGAATTGGCACTCCATGGAGTTTGATATGTACCTATATGCAAGTTCTTGTAATAAACTAGCTGCTTTCTGATGAGTAGTGTACGTCGGAATTCTGTGCTTTCATTGGAAGCAAACACAAATGAAAGTGTTACTACGATCACAATGCTGTCATCAAACTCTCAAACATGTCTTGCAACTCTCCAAACTTTTCTGGCACTAAACTGGGAAAACACAGTAAATACGTGATTTGAAAAGTAGCCATGCAGTTTCAGGGTGGCATAAAGCTACAGTTAACTCTAATA
Source organism: Clitarchus hookeri (assembly GCA_002778355.1). Lineage (NCBI taxonomy): Eukaryota > Metazoa > Arthropoda > Insecta > Phasmatodea > Phasmatidae > Clitarchus > Clitarchus hookeri. Next base: position 152,220 of record NQII01005029.1, on the reverse strand, counting down.
ATTAAATCCTTGGGCTGGTGTGGTTTTATATCCTACTTGCTTCTTCTGTCCCAAACTCACCCCTTTCCTGATTTTTCAAGTTTCTTCCATTTTCAAATGCTATATTGCAGTACCTTAATGTGTAATAACTTGTACAACAACAAAAAAAAAAAAAAAATACAACCCTAGCTTTGAATGAAATATTTAGTGTAAAAAAATATAAAAACAAAACAGGCAATTACATCAAATACTACAAGTATATGGTAAAAACAGCACACATACTATTGAAAAGTAGCCAAATTGAACATGCTGCTAAACGTAAATCAATACACTTACATACTCAAAATTAAACTCCTCCCTTTCTTAAAAAAAAATTGGCATGTCAGAAATAGGCTGGATATTATACTTTTGACTTAGGCTGTTTGCCTTCTAGGGAAGTGCTGCTGCCAATCAATAACACCAGTGAGTGGAAGTTGTCAGTAAATGGGTACAATCTGAGCATGATGCAAATACATACAACCAGATGAGATATTTAAACATAAAAGGCCACTCCACTTCCCTCATGGCAAATCAAACCTTCAATATACGTAAGTAAACGTGCCAGTTTTTATAGTGTACATAATTACTGTTTAAAAAGATACTTGCTTAAAACGAACACGAATACCTTTATCAAAACATCAAATGTGGACTGCCTGGCATGCTAGCAGACCATCCTAAAAACATCCTCTCACTACACCCCCCTTAACAGGTATCTGTTTTGTTTCTATCAATGTTACACCATGTGGCTGACATCACCATCCCCGCTGTAGCCATGCACTTACGGGCGGGAGGGAAAAGGAAGTGCTGTATAAACAAGCCAGGATTATTGTTACTGGTAGAAACTTGTCCCAATTTTTTCCCCTGTAAACCACAATGAAATAAGACGGAGGGAGTTTTACAAGGGCAGATGTTATTCCCAAGTAAAGATGGTAAATCTATGAAGTAATGTGCTACATCTTACAACATGCAGTGAACACTAGAAGTAATTGTGTTACTGACATGAAAAAAAACTGTCTTGTGATTTTCATTTTATTGTTGGTGGGTTATTGAACCAAATGCTGAAATGCCCACTGCTGTTATGTTATGTTTACTCCAAAATAAAAACAACTTCCTTCCAAATGTTTGTGCACAACAGTCACTGCTACCTGAGAACATAGCATTTGAGTTTATTTAGAGTATTTACCAGTGTACCACCAACTCCCTATATTATGAATATCATTCCAGGGAAAAAAATATTCATACATTTTCAGTTCTAATCACATAAGTTTGAATGGACACCTGTGTTGCAAAAGTTACACATTTTGCAAAATTAAATGTGGCATAAACTATACTTAGGGCCTCACATTTACTGTAAATAAAATGAGCTGATTGTCATTAAAATTTCATCATTTTATCAGAAAATTTTTTTTTATTTCAACAAATAAATTTTATAGCAAATATTTACATATTATTAGAATATGAATCTGTTTTTTTAAACAATATCAATCAAACTAAATGGAAGTTGTTAATCGTTAATTTTAATCAGATCATATTTTAGTGAAAATATATATATATTAAAAAAAAATTAACAATAAGGATGGAAGGACAGCCTGAACAGAGTACACTTGATCATGAACAATTACTGTCACAGTCAATTTTGTATGTTCAATCTTGTACTTTGTCACTAGAATTGGGTTTTCTAAGATTTTTACACCACCCACATACAACTTCTGTCCATATGTAGATGACAATATTTTAATTAGAACACAAAAACACAAAGTCTCTTTTAATCAGTTGTTACATCCCACAGAATCACTACATCTTGGCCGGGCCTTCAATCAATTTTTGTTCGTTCACTTCTTGTATTTTACGTACGTGATGTGCCAATGGTTTTTTTTTTTACTTTGCTTTTATTTGGGTAAAGTTGGCTTTTGTTTGGCAAAGTCTTGTCATCCCTTACCTTTCTTCTATTAAGGGGATAGGAAAGGTTACACCATGCATGAATGAAGAGAATATAAAATCAATAATAGAATTTGAATGACTGAACACAATTCGACGGGGTTTGTTTCGTGTGTGAGATATTTTCATTGCAGAGGCCAATATATAGTATTTGAATAAAAAATTGCAAACTGCCCATTACAAAATAAGGACTTGAAACCACAAAATACAGAAATACACAAAAATGTTAGTCCTAAAATTTACCAAATTTTATAAAAAAGTTTTTATAATAGCATAATTTTAAAAATATATACATTACAATTTCAAACAAATTTTAACTTTGTTAAACTTTCTATATAGCATTTTTAAAAGAAAACGCTCACTTATGGATAGGAGATCTATAATTCAGTATTGTAGATTTATTAAAGATACTATTTTTTTTAAGTAATTTTGAAACAAAAAAGTTATTGCATTTGATACAATTTTACGGCCACAGTTCCTTCTATTTGAAACATATTTTCTAGTGTCATGCTCTCTCTGCCTGGTGGCGCGTCAACAGTAGTGGTAACTTGGGCTACTATACTCACGCTGGGCCACGCCACATGGTTGCTACATAGTTCTGCTCCTGCCAAGTTCTAAACATAAAATAAAGATTGATGAAAAATAATAGGTCACAAAAGTTGGGTTTGTTATGTGCCAATAGAAAGAAAAGGAAATATCCACATTTTTCACAACACTACAAAAGAGTGTGAGTATATTTATTTTATGATTAAGGGGCATGGAAAGGTCGTACAGTGCGCAAATAGCTGTAATACATATCTGCCAACTTTAGGAAATCATAATTAGGAAGATTTCGTAAACACAATAAAATTATTAAATTTTTTAATAAAAATTACATTAAACTATGCAGGCTTACCACACATACTATTGCTTAACATGAAAAAGGCCCATTATGCTTTACTACACTAAGAACAAAACTAAAAAACATATATGTTAATATTTTATTACCTTTCCACTTTCAGTGGAATGTGAGACAAAGCATCAGAGCACCGCAATTTAAAGATGTAACTAGCGCCAGTAACTTTCTCCAAGACATCTGCATTACGTTGTTAGCTTAATTGGTTGAATCTGCACTAGAATAACGAACTAAAACTATTTTCCTTTTTGCTATGTTGTTGTATTCTGCTGTTCATGTTGAAATGGAACACTGTGGTTTTAAAGAAGCAACTGTGGTTTTCTTGGCTTTCTTTAGGAATTCTGCACTAAAATTTTGTTCATAACATAAACCTGATTTCCAGCATTTCAAAACCAAAGTTGATTCTATAATGTCATTAGACATGGAGGATCTGAACTGGGTGCTGTTTTTTTTTCACCAAACTAAAAACACACTCTCATTCTTCATTGTTGTGTGGAATGGACGGGATGGACAACATTATTCAACATATTCTATTGTATTTTAAAATGCCATCAACACCACGAATCCTGGATAACTTGGCCCACTTAACATCATCACTATCTCCTGTAGCACTAAGGGCTGAAATGCATCTANATATGGCGTCTATCTGAAGAGTTGAGAATTGTTTTTCAGTTTCGTCCATAGCTACTACATCCCTAGTTTCACCTTCTTGTAAAGGCAAAATCAAAGGAAACAAATCCACAAAGTAGCGAACAGAAAAAAAAGTTGGCATTGTCGAGATTATTCACTATTGCCACAGCTGCATTTTTCAAGACTTCATTTTTTATGGGGAATTTGTGAACTTTGTAGTCACATGCTATAACAAAATAAGTCCTGACAGATGCAAAGAAAATTACTTTTTTCTTTTCTTCAAGTGTTTTCACAATGTTTGATGTTTTACTTTCTATTACTAATTCTGTGTCGTCTTTCTGATTTTGAATTGAGTGATAGTTCACTTCAAATAATGAGCAACTTTTCACAGCTTTGATTTCACAAAATTTTATTACAATGCTTTTAGAAAATCAAGCAACAGTTCTCTCAAAATATGAATGTGTTGAGATGTTGACTGCAGAATTACATTCAGTTTTTCAAATGTTGGGAGGACACCTAGAAGAAATGCACAAAATGATTTATTTAGGTCAGAAGAAAGGGATATATAGTTTTTCTTCCCGATTTACAAAAGGACTTGTATTCTGCAGAATAGGAGCATCACTGTTTGCTGATGTCAAAGCAATTCTCTTTTTGCTTTAATCAGTAGCAGAACCCAAATTCTTCCTTTTCTCATTTATGTTTTTCTGACATATCCCATCAGAGGTTGAACAGGATGATGACTGCAGTTTGGGAATTTTGTAAGAGGTGAGACTCGAAGATGAAGGCTTCTCATTTGCAACCTCTCCCTTAAAGAAACTAAGCAATGGTTCCCACTGTTCAAAAACACTCAACAAACGTCTTCCAAGAGAAAGCCATCTTGAGCAGACATGCTTAAGTATTTTCTTCACTTCTGTATCATGGAGCTCTTGAATTTTGTGTAACCTTTCTTTTCTCTTTGAACTTTTTTCCAAATAATACAAAATGTCCACAAGAATGCAGTCAACTTTTACTGGCAAAGCAAATACAGCCTTTTCTGCTGATAAACTTATCAGGTGACAAATGCAACCAATCACAATAAGCCCAGGGTGTTTTTCTCTTTCAAAACTGCTGCAAACAGCTTTTTTATGGCCAACCATTACAGCTGCATTATCTGCACAAAAAACCAAGCAGTGTTCAACAGGAATGTTATTGCATTCAAGCTGTGCAATCACTAAATTACCTAATTTTCCATCCAGTAGAATCTCCTTCCAAGGCAGGGGCAGAAAGAACAGAGTTCACAATTTCCTCCTGTGTATCATCGTAAAACATCACTACAATGGGATACAACTTTAAATTGGTGTCATTGCTTCCATCAGTTGAAACAGAAAACTGCGCATTCTGCTAACATTTTACTACACTAGATTTTGCATCAGAAACCATTTCCTTTACAATTGCTGAGGTTTACTTCTTTGCAATTTCCAAGTCCGGGAACATTTTTTTTAGTAGCAAACCTGCATGATCTGCGGCAGTTAGGGGAATGTTGTGCTTTCCTAAAAAAGAAGTAAAGAAGCATTCTGCTCGTGTAACGTCCGAATCGGCATTTCCAGGTTTTGCAAAGAACTTAGAAATCTTCTGATTTTCTTCCTGGTATTTTATGTTGGCGACATGCTTTGCGCTAATATCACTAATATCTGTTTTCCCACCATGTGCACTGTTTATGTCGCATTGGCATATACTACAAAAGCCAAACCTATTGCCGTTGTCTGAATTTATAATACATGGAAACTCTACACTGTACGATTCCCGTAATGTCTGGTAGTAATACTGCTTTTTTCTACTCATCTTTAGTTTTAAACTTTGCAGAGTTGACGATAAGTAACCTATCAAGACCTCACTAAAACATGGCCACTAAGAGACATAATACACACAACATTGTTATCACAGTCCACGAGTAGTTACATACAGTTTTTATCGCACACAGTATTAAAATCCTTTAACACATGTTTCAACTAGACTTCAAATTGAAACAGTTCACGGAAAAATCAATGTCCACACGTATTCACAAACAAATTCGGTAGCTATCAAAAACTACACAGATGGAAAAATGCAACTCCAACAGACAATAGATATGCGAAAATTGATTGTCACATTATTGTGACGTGATCGCTTGGATGCGGGCAAATTCAGTATCAATCTATATTGTCACAACACTACGATTTCCGTGCTTTAACGTAAAATAATTGCAAAAATAATTTTTTTATTGAATTGATTAACTAAAAATTGGAAGAATGTACATATTTCCGGAAAACAATGTGTGGCAGCTTTTTCCGGAAGACTTCCGGAAAAATCGGAAAGGTTGGCAATTATTGCTAATAAATAATAAAGAACAGACCTTGAACTACTTAACATATTTTTGGTTTTTTTTATTAAATATTTGAATAGCGGAGGCTAGTATGTACAGCAATAGCCAAAATGATGTATAGTTTTCAAATAAAAAGTGCTAACTGTTTTTCAAAAATAAGGGATTAAAAATTAAAAACTAAAATCAACAATTATGCATAAATATCCGTCTTAAAATTTACAAAATAACATACCTATAGCTCTATAAAAACCAAATCATGAAAAGAATAATATTTTAATTTTAATTGATGAAACAACGCAAGATATTAGTTATCGGGATACGCAGTTCATTTTCTTTCATTTTGCTAAGCTTCATAATATTTTATTAGGATTCAAAATTAAAGCTGTGGTAGTTTGTTTATCGTGGTATAACGTTATCGGGCGTACATTTGCTGTTTCGAAAGTAGTGGTTTTTGTTAAGAGTCATCATTATATTAAAGGCTTTTCCAAACTGCGTCAACAGTTTTTATTCTAAAAGTTTGGGTTATTTTTTATAAAAAATACAGTTGGGATAGCTACGCAGAAGCTTTCCGAACTGCAGATAGACAGTTTTTGGTCTAGAGAGTTCGATTATCTTTAACTGACGGGGCAGTTAAGCGGGCTATGATGCAGTTTGGATGATGCTACTGGCAGATGCCGGCTGCCATGCCCTTATCTTAGGAGAGGGGGGCGATAGGCCCGCAGCACAAATACTTGTATGTATATCGCCGAGGGGTAGTCAATAATAAGCAGTAGACTTTCGGCAGTAGACTCTCAGCAGCGACTCGCCGAGGCCGCGTCGGGCGTGGCATAACCCCCACACCGGCAAACTTGAACATGCTAGATTATTTCTCAGCCGGTGTGGGAGGTCGCTGCCTTTGTTTTTTCTTCTTGTGAGGCAAGTTTTAGAGACGTAAACTAATAATCAACAACGACTATGGCGTTGATCTCTACTTTGTCTGTGCACTGTATCTGTGAACCCTGTTCGTACTCGGCATACTTGAACACTGTAAGTGAACTGTGGCATCTTTCTAAGGAATAAGTAAAGAATAATAAACCGGAACTTGACTACATTATTTGGTATTTAATTGGCACCTCCTTTTTAAAGAGTTCGTTGCTACTACTGAGCTAGCTGAGTGGCAACTTCCATGCGTCATACCCAGACGTAGAATGCTACAAACATGGCGGCCTTAACGCGCCGTTAACACCTTTACAAATATGACATCCACGACGTAGGCATCGTTACAAATATGGCGCCTAACTGTGGGGCTGCAATATTATAAATACAGCAATAACAGCGTGGTGGAACATTACAAATAAGGCGACCCAGCTGCGAGGCACGAATAACCACATCTGACGACTCGGGATTTACGATTATCGAGGAGCACATAACCAAGTCACCGGCCGGCAGTTCCAGTGTTCCAGGTACGAGACGACTACAGTCAACAACAGCAGTAACACGGTAAGACATCATCAATCATCAGTGAAGCCATCAAATCAAGTAACATCATCAGNGAGACGACTACAGTCAACAACAGCAGTAACACGGTAAGACATCATCAATCATCAGTGAAGCCATCAAATCAAGTAACGTCTTTAGTTTGTTAAAGGTTAAAAGTAATGTCCCAGAATTTGGTTGGAAATCATAGCCAGTCAGACACAGAATTATATATAGGATCGGTAAACAACCAATAGGGAATAGAAATGGCACAAATACCACAGGAAACACAGTGTGCATGGTCAGCAGAAATGTTTAATATTCTTTTGTCCTTACAGAAAAGACAAAAGGAGCTTAAAAAGGGACAGCAGGAGATTAAACAGGAGCTTAAACAGAAATTAGGACAATAAATTAGGCGACTAGCAGAAAAGAGTGATGAAATCATTGAAAGATTAGAAAGAAGGCTAGAAAACGGGGGGGTTGAATCTGAAAAGAATAGATTAGGAAAGGGTTCAACATTAACTGCCCCAAGTAAGGAGAATAAAGTAAACAATGAAATTATTACTGTTGGTGACGATATAAGAAAGGAATCTAGTACAGAGGATAGAAATGCAGAAGTTGTTAATAGTCACTCAGTTCCCATAAGAGAAAATCAATTGCCGAGGCAGATTAATAATTTTGAAAAGAGTGTACCTAATGATTGGGAAGTCAGTAAGTCTATGAGAAACGTAGTACAGGAAGAGACACTTCAGGTTTGGGGGATACAAGAAAAGGGTTATAGTGAATTAAAACTGCAAGAGGGATCAGCTGTTGAGTTGCAACATGCAAGAGTTGCTGAGAGTAGAGGGTATCCTAGAGTGAAACACTATGATGTGTTCAGGAAACATTTTGAAAGAAGAAAACAAATATTGAAATTGAGGGTCAGAAAAGTAGAGAGGAAAAAGAAAAGGAACAAGAGGGTTAAAAGTAAGTAGGAAAAAAAAAAGGAAGAAGAAGAGTAGATTAAAGACAGTAGGTAAAAGGAAACGAGTGAAGTATAGTATGAGAAAAGTAGTAAGTAAAAAGGGAAGGGAATGGAGAGACAAAGAAAGTGAGAATGGTGAGGAAAAGAAAGAAAAAATAGTAAAGCAGAAAGATTGCATTTTAGATAATAAGATAGATACTTAATTTTTTAATATTTTTACTATACCGTTTTTTAATACTTTGATTATGCAATAATGAGGTAAGAAAGATAAGTTAATGTTTTTATGTTGAAGAAAAATTATTTTTAATGAAGGACCCTACAAGTAAGTCACAATGTGAACAGAATGGGAACAAGAAAATGAAAATGGTCAAAATAATAGATGTCCAGTGATAATAGGAGAAGTCACAGGGAAAGGGCAGATATTGTTACCCATATTAGTTGATTCTGGAAGCAAAGTCACTGCTGTGTCAGAACAATGTGAAAACACTATTAAAGAAATCATTAAGTCAGATTTACCTAGTATTGCAGTTTCAAATGTAACTATAGTGGGAGCAACAGGGGTAAAAAATAAAAATGTGAAAAGACAAGTACTAATGATAGAAATAACATTTGGACAACAGTGTTTTTGGATAAGTTTTTTGGTGGTAAAGGAGTTGAGTACTGAGGCAGTAATAGGGTCTGTTTGGTTGAGACAATATCAAGCTATTATCACCTACGCAAATAAAACAATACAACTAATGGGGGGTGAAACAGTAATTCCATTTTGTGAAGAACACGGGGGTAGAAAACCATTACAGTTAAGGATACATGGGGTAAATTATTATATTTACCTTCTCAGGCCTTAGGAGAGGCAATAAGGAATATTTGGGAAGAATTAATAATTGTGAGACAGTGTATTTCTGTCAATAGGTGAAATGTACAATAAATTGTCAGTGCATTAATGTGTAATATTAGGATGAAGTAATAACAGCAGTATAGTACAAGATTGTTTCCGTTTAAGAACACTGAATCATCGTATATATTATAATATGCATTAACTTGTATTTCTTCAGTGTAACTTGAAATCGAAGATGGAATATCGAATTTCTGGAATGGCAGACACAAAAATTTAATGTTAATGATAGAGGTTGTGTGTGATTATTTTCTATTTAGATGGCAATGAAAATTGCCTACTTCAGTTAATAATATTTTATTACCATGTTTTATATTTTATTATCATATGTTATTGTTGAAGATAAGGCAATTGGTAAGTCCTTGGTAAAAACTTAAAACAACTTAAAGCTTCTTGTTAATATTCCTCAAGCAGTCATGGGCTAGTTGTGTTCATACCTGTGTGTGGTTTTTTCTTTATAAATACATACTGTATTGTAAAATATTAATGAGAAATAAGTAGGGATGGGTCAAATAACAAAAAATATTGATTCCGGTTCCGGTACCGATTCTACAATTTAAATATTGGTTCCAGTATTCGGTTCCATTTTGAATACTTGCATTTTGCTTGCAACTTCATTCAATCAATACAGGTAAAATTCATTAAATGTTTTATTTAACCTACCGAAGAATATAACAATAACAAAGTGTGAAGATAAGATTTAATGTATACAGATAAACTTGTATTAAATTTATTTAAGGTTCGTAAGTATGTAACAAATTATTCTTTTTTTTTTTTACATTAATAGGTAGTGATTGTGATATGTTTGGAAAATACTTGAACTAAATACAGTGCTAAAAGCCTAAACATTGTGGCGTGGCTTTAACCTATGGTCCAGTGGGCGACCTGCTTCCTTTTTCTTTTTGCTTATTTTAAGAAGTGACAGGGTGCCCCCCCCCCGCTCCCTTTTTTTTTGCTTCTTTATGCAGTGACCTGTTGGTTTTTTTTTTGCTGTGTTGGAATGCCACACCTCTAAAAAAATGTTGCTTCTTCCCTTCCTCAGCCCATTGACTAGGCTATTCTGAGTGGCAATTTCCATGCGTCATGCCCAGACGTAGAATGCTACAAACATGGCGGCCTTAATGCGCCGTTAACAACTTTACAAATATGACGTCCATTAAAAATATGGCGCCTAACTGTGTGGCTGCAATATTATAAATATGACAATAATAGCTAACAGCGTGGTGGAACATTACAATATTTAGATTCAAAAACAGTCACTCATCGACAAAAGATCTATAAATCAGTTACAGATCTTTAGAAACTACTTTTTGCTATTAAAAAAAAAATTGTTTAATGTAACTTTACCATTACAGTTCCTTATTTTTGAAACATGATTTCTATTTATTTTGTTTCCTCTGTCTGGTGGCATCTCAAGAGTAATGGCAACTAGAACCACTTTACCGGCGCACAGGTAATAGCACCCTGTTATGAGAAGTGCTGCAACGAGCCAGCTCCACTGCCATCAGGCTGGAGGAAGGAAAGTGTAAGTTACATCGTTAGTTTATCACAAGCGATGACCACTTGGCAAGGCAGCCACCACATCATAGCTGAAATGTTGGCCAATAATCACTTGGACCACATTAAACATAAAATTTTTAAGACAGGAATGAAGTTTTCTGTTACAATAATACACAAAAACAAGAATGGCTAAATAAAAAGGTTTTTAAAGACTTACCAAAGGTGGTGCAGGAAGTTTGTTACCACATAACTAAATAAATACTACAGTGCTCAAAAAGTTGAGTCGATTACATGGCGTGATTTTCAAGAAGCAGAAAAATTGTGTCAGTAGCAAAGAGAAAAGTACAGCAAAGGATAAGTCAACAGAGTAGTGGCTCGACAGACGAACAGTTACTCGTGGTCACAACTATGATCTAAATTATAAGTGATAAGTGCAGTTTGACTTTTACCCAAAGTTACATACATAATTTGACTATCATTTTCTGGAGACCTCACAGTAGATAATAACAATGCTAATGAAGATAAATTTTACACTCACATGATGTCAACAATGAAGGTTAAGGTTATACAATACATGTGCTGCCAACTTAACATAGTAAAACCAAGTACAAAAAAACAGAGGCTGCAAAGCATTGATAATTCAAAGAAAAAGAGAATCAAATACATTTTGAAAACCCTTAGTTGACAACATAATTAAAAGAAAAAAAAACCCCAAACAAACAAACAAACAACTAAACATTCTGATTTAGGATTGAACACCAAATTATTAACTTGCTATCAGATAATTAACAGAAGAAATTTAAGGGATGAGACTTTGCCAAACAAAACCCAACTTTACCCAAATAAAAAAAACATACATTAAACACAAATGGTGCCATGAATGGCACAGTGACTCCCCAAGTATTTTCTGATAGGGCAGTTGCCCTTAACCTATAAAGTACAGTACCATGTGTTTGTTGAAAAATAATTGAAAGGAAAAGAATAAAAGAGAGGTAAAATTACAATAACGGCAAACATTGGCAAAATGCTAGTTCAATGTTCAATATTACTTCCACCCAAATTTACAACCTAACTACAAAATAAGAGTAATGATTTTATTATATATAAAATAAAAATTTCCCTTATATAGCACAAATATTTCCACAATGTTTCATGTCGTAGTGCTATTTTGAGTTTTTTTTAGATGGAAGTTTTTTTTTACTTGGCAATCTGAAAATTACACAAATTCGCTTCCAATGCAGCTGTATTTTTCTTCTTTTTATATACCCCTCTATCATTGAATCAATGTGCACACAACTCTGCGGTGTTTACACATATCTCTTTTCATTATTTGCACTCTGTGCGTTCAGTTTATCAAACACATAGAACCCTTTGCTTCCAAATTCTTGGGCAGTATCAAAAACAGTTATAATTTTTGGCATTCTTATCTTCACCAATTTTACAACGTAAGCAGACTGCTACAATTACTTTCCTTGCTTGCAAGAACCTAATAACCACAGAGCACAGAAAATGAGTAAAGTTGGCAGTATTTACAAATATTGTGTGAATGTCAAGTGCGTAATTATTACATTCAGCAAAAAATTATTCATATGTGTTACATCCACAGGATATTTCATAAGTGTCATTATTATGGTGGAGCAACCCAATTTTTATACCTAACAAAAATTTTGTTAAACAAAACATATAGTAACTATACATTGATAACATTTTAGCTTTGATGCTGAAAAAAAAATTGAGTGAAGAGATTTGGGCGGCTCTTAACATCAAGGTCTTGAGAACCGATGAGGGTGAAGCAATGTGAGTATGGAGCAGCGCTGGAATGAAAGGGTGGGAGAAACGGGAGATCCCTGGGAAAACCCACCAACCAGTGCCATCGTTTGGCACAACTCCCACACGCGAAAATCCGGGAGCAATCCCACCAGGAATTGAACCTGGTTCACCTTGGTGGGAGGTGAGTAGTCTAACCACTACACCACCACAACCCCGATGCTGGCAAAATGTTGATTAAGAAATCAACAAGATAAATTTTAGTAAAAAATACTGAGTCACTTTATAATTTCTATTACAAAAAACAAATAAAAACATGCCCAAACCAGATTATAATTGAGCATGTTTGCAATACGAGTATTGAAACCAAGGTTATGTTGGTTGGACAGTAGCGTGAAATATGAACGAGTACACATTTCATGCTTGATAATGTAGTTTGCCAAACTGCAATTATTTATAATGGACAGAAATACTGAGAATTTTATGATCTCAAAGTATTGTAGGTCATAAATTAGCTGAGGTGTCATGTAAACAAAATTCATATTATCATTTATACACTCATTTGCAAAAAAAATTATCACCATGAAAAAATTGCACATATACAACAAAGGTTTCTAACATATCGTCATAGCCCGATGTGTGTCCCATTTGTGTTTAATGTGGTTTGCTTGCATGGATCTGCCACTAGGGGGCATACATGTCCCTCCATTATTCATAGCTGCAAAACACTGAATAAGGTCTTGTGAGCAGTGAGAGCAGTGAGCAGTGAGAGCATAGAGTCAAGTTCAGTTAATACGCAGCATGCTCCAAAGGCATATTTGACAAGTCTGCCCAGTTGAATGACTTTGAGAGAGGTCACATAATCTGCCTCTGTGAGGCAGGTTGAATGTTTTGGTGCATTGCTCACCACTTGAACCGTTCTGCCTGCACTGTGAGTTCTGGTTAAACACAGTGGGAACGTGAGGGTATACACACTTGTCGAGAAGGCTCGGCTTGACCGCATCGGACCACTAGGAGGGAGGATTGTTTCATCGTGCAACAGGCTGTAAGCATTCCATGGGCATTGCTGCGCACCATCCAGGGATATCTCACGGCAGCTGGGGATATGCAAGTACCATATCCAGGCGGCTAGTAGAGCAGAATCTGTCGTTGAGGCATCCCTTACGACATCTGCTATTATGACCGTAGTATCGCCAAGCATGTGTGACCTTCTGCCAGGAATAGGCAACATGGCAACTTGTGATATGGCAACAAGTGGTGTTCAGCAACAAGTCACGGTTCTGTTTGGATACAAATGACCACCAAATTCGAGTCTGGAGACGTCCTGGAAAGCGCAGTGATCCATACTTCTTTGTAGAGCGGCACACTACCCCAACAAGAGGTGTCATGGTGTGTTGTGCCATTTCCTATGATTCCAGCATCCCAATGGTGGTGATTGAAGTAACTCTGACGGTACAGCGATACATCCAGGAAATTTTGAGGCCATGTGTGCCTCCCTTCCTGGTGCAACATAGCAACCCCTTTTTCCAGCACGATAATGTCTGGTCTCGCACAGCATGGATACCTTCATGATGTCAACATGCTTTTTTGGCCCAGCGAGGTCCCTAGACCTCTCGCCAGGGTTGGCTAAACCAGGGTTTTTCTGGAAAAACCCAACCTATCGGTTTTTTTTGGGGTTTTAATGAAAAGACCTTGACTTTTCAATAAAACCAGGGTTTTTTTCAGTTTTTGTGAAACAGTAATTTTTTTTAATAACTTATTTTGTAATACAACTGAAACTTTTTTGTTTAAATGTTTAGTATGACCTTTAGTATACATATATATTTATTCAATTTCAATTCAAATTAATTTATATCTATAAATAAACTGTGTAATAAACTTCTAATTTTGATCAAAAATAACAAAAGTTATATTTTTGGAAGATTGTTTCCTAAGTATTTGAAGGAAAAAGACTTGTATACCATTGATAAATTCATGGAATGTGATGATATTACTGTACTGACTTTTCAACATGTAGTTACAAAACTAAAATAGTTACATATTAATTAGTTATAACATAAAACTTGCAATGTTTGTCAATATAAATTAAAATAATAATTTTGTAATTTTGAACTTATAAGTGTTGTATATCTGTTTCCACATTTCCAGCATATAAATACAATCTTAAGTTATCTACATTTCAATTGTCCAGCATCTCTCTTTCGTGTCAGTTGTATCTTCAGTTTCTCTGCAGGAATCTTGTAAAAAATTTACTATACACTTAAGCCACAAACGTAAAGTTGAGTCATTAACGAAAATTACAAATGCGTAAATTTTAACGTTGGAGAAACCCAAGTTTTTTCTAAGTCCAAAACTAGAATAGATCATATTTTTTATTGTTGTGGCTGTTCATTGCTTTACTTCATAGTTACACAGACAGCAATGGTAATAGTCTTAAGTGCAGTGTTTTTGTAATAAATTAAAGCTAAAAAACGTGCTACAAAATGGATTGAAGCACTGAAAATTGTTGTTAGCAGCGACTGTTTCGGAACAAATACGGAGAATAAGGCAGCACTAAGCAGCAAGCAGATAAACCATCTACCACTTACAGGAACTGCAGGTTTTGCAAGCACGTTAACTGACAATAGAACGTTTGTTCATTCCGACAGTCATTCGTTTTACATTGCATGAATGACAGAATCAGAGCAGCCTGTGGATCTCTCATCAGTGCTGAGGTGCCCCAAGCATCCGCGCATGTAAGACGGAGAGCAGAGTCGTGTCTGATACAGGATGGTCGACATTTGGAACACTTATGAGTACTGTGTGCGAGTGAGTGTTCCCAGTTCCTGGTAGTTCTCTCACACCATAACGGTAGGTATTTACAGTACACCCTGTCCTTTTGATTGTACGTACACTAAGTATGCATGCCAGAAAAACAAAATGTTTTGTTGATTTCCTTTTGATTGTTGTACAAAAACCACATTTGTGATCAATTTTCATTGTGCATAAACTATGCACATCACAAACCATATGCTTAGATGATTTAATTTATTGTGCATAAATTACGTACGTCAGGAAAAAGTGTCTTAGTAAATTGTGTTTCCCTTTAGAAGATCTAGCCAACGATAACTTATACGACCCACATTCCCATTTGAAATTTCATAGCTCAACCCCCATACTTCTACCTGCAGTATGTTCGGGGGAATGGGATTACTACCAATTGATGCTTCATATAAGGTATAGTTATCACAATTTTTTCGCGAACCCCCAGTGCCCTGTTGTTTTTGAGAAAAAGGGGTGATACGGGTAATGTGAATCATCTTGTTTGTATATGTACTGTATGTGTGTCCGTGTACATACACAAACACATATATAACAGAATAGTAGTTATCTGAAATTTCCAGTCATTCCAGTTTGACTGGCTCTCTAATTTGTCTATATTTGTTTTCAAATAACTTTCCATTTTTTTTTATCACACCTTACAACTCTATAATGGAGAGTTATTTGAAGATAAATTAGAGGGCCGGTCAAACTGGATTGACTGGAAATTCCAGATAACTGTTCTGTTGAAGAGTAGTGAGCTTATGACAGCTGTTGAAAGAAATCAACCAACTACGCATGCAACTTTTAAGGATTTGGCTGAATATAACACACAGGTGCAGGCTTTGGAAAAAAAATTGAATTTGGAGCTGAACAAGCGATTGGCAACAATAAAATACAAACAAAAAGAATACCTTTATCACAGTGGCCTTGTAAACAATTATTAGCCATAACATTAATAATAATAAATATCCTTACATTAAACAGATAAAGGACAATTAAATATACCAACACTCCCCCTTAATCATACTATACATTTATGGATAAAAAGGGTGAAAGGTAAGTATTAACACATATTGATGCCCTTAATACAGAAATCATGCTGAACAGGAGGAAAGGAACAATATACACAAACCCTTACAACTCAAGCTGAAAAAAAAAAGGCCTTGCTCGACAATAATGCAGTTTAAATATATTTAGCACAGTTGTGTGCAGGGAGTTGTATAAACTGACGACATTTGTTTCATTCTAATTTTAAGATCACTATGTTATAACGTGATGAATTTTAGGTGAAACAAAGGTTCTGTATGTTGATCGTAGTCAATTCTCTGTTCTGATCACACAACCAAAATAAATTACACTTCATAATGAGTGTTGAAAATGTGAAAAACAATAAACAATAATGTCCTTTGAATTCATGTATCCAATTATTAAAAAAACTTGCTGATTTTCTTTGGCTAATCAAGTCATTCTTATGCAGGACAGCCATGGTGCAAAAGTGTCTACTGAATTATGATTAAAAGCAAATATCAATGGCATATGTATTTTATTTCACTTAGTACCACTAGCTATAGAATAATGTTGACTCAAAAATAGTACACGTGAATCCTGCTCAGGTTCCCGTACCTTACTTTTCCCATGACTTACACAGATTAATTTTGGTCCTGCCAGAACTCCTATATTTAAAATGGTACTCATTCCCGGAACATGCACTAATATAACAATTCACTTACCGCATCTTACATTTATTTCGTAGCAAATATTAAAGAATAAAATGAGGATGTGGCTTTTTCTCACTTTACTAAAAGAAGAAGAAAAGCTTGAAACTGTATTCGTTTACTTATGTAAACAACTACGAACAAGCAAAAGAGACCAAAATATACACGTGAAGTGGTGTTTATGTTTACATGCATCACAATCAATATCTCTTAACAGTCGCAAGTACAACTGTGCCACCATTTTATTGGTCACCAGCTGTTCTACATCACAAGAGTGTTGCTGCATACTTTTTTTGTTAACGTTGGCAACATTCAACTGATAAAATGTATACATTGGAATTGTTGAGCATCTCTACGTTTCCTTTATTCATGATGTTTACATTTTTCTTTTCAATAACCGCCACTATAGATTTTGCTTTCAGGTGACATTCGTTATTATTTATGGTTTTCTATTTTTCCTATGCGTAAAATGTAACTACATATTATTACTTTTGTTTCACAATTAATTTATGACAATAGCATCAACGAGTCAGAAACTAAATCAAAGTGAACAAAAATGTCAGTGTGTGCTTACATGATTCGCTACAAGTATAAAACCGACCTTTCTAAAGGTTTTGTGAATAATATGTGCTGAAACGATTTAAATATACCATGGTATACCTTTTTCTCTTCGTGGGGAAAAAAAATGTATATAAATGTATATATACATATTTATGTACATCGCGTATTCCCCATCTGGACGTAACCTCCGATTTATTTTAGCATTTCCCTTTTCTTACACAATTTTTGTACTGTCCCTTGAAAAGTGTAAAATAGGGGTTCTACAGAATAACATTCAGGCCCACTTTAAGGTTCAAAGGGTACTACAAATTAATAATTTGTTTGTGAAGTGTACCATTATTTCTCCAGCATTCCTTCTCAAAAATTATTTCTTAAGACACAGCTCCAGAAGGAAGTAAAAGCATGACCAAGGAATAAATGGGCAAACCCACGTTTCATGTAGCTACAGTTGCCAACGACAGGAGAGGGTGAGGTGGAAGTGCGGTGAAGGTCATTGTGTTGTGTGTCACCGCAGGAGGGTAGGCTCTTTCCTCCACTCTCCCCCTTTCCTCCATAGCAAGACATTTTTCACAATGCAAACCATGTTACTTGGAAACCAGACATGTGTATTCCAATGAATGGCAATTGTGTTTTGTTGATGGAGTTGAGTATGGAGCAGCGCCGGAATGCAAGGGCGGGGAAAACAGGAGATACCAGAGAAAACCTGCAACCAGCGGCATCGTCTGGCATGATTTCCACATGTGAAAATACGGGAGCGACCTCGCCGGCAATCGAACCAGGTTCGCCTAGGTGGGAGGCGAGTGGTTTAACAACTACACCACCACAGTCACCGTCAAGAGGTAAAGATGAGACAGAAAACATAAGAGCTCACAGGACAGTGCACATGGATAGTAGTAAACACACACACATTTGCAGTCACCACATTTTGCTGGCTGAGCGAGCAAAACGTGGCGACTGTGTAGCCGCATGGAAAATGTGTTTGTCCAAATTTTGTGTATATTTGCAACTATCCATGAGTACTGTCCTGTAAGCAGTTATGTTTTCTGTATTTTTTTTACCATGTAATTATTAGCCTAGCGGCATATTCCGTCATATCTAGCAGTATCAAGAGTTCACACTTCCTTTCTAAAACAGTAATACGCATGATGCTTTCTAGAATTATTCTTTTTTTCGACTTCATATCATCACATGCGCAACAAGAGCCCAGAAGGAGATCGAACCCTGACTGGCGGTCTCCAAGGCCAGACCTTCATCGCCCCTCAGGAAATGTCAGATTCCGAGGGGTCCCCACTATAATAAAGGAAGTCATGTCGCAACCCCTACCTGTTGTAATCCTGCTGAGAAGAAGCTGCCGCTATGAAAGAGTTTGACTCTAAGGAACGGCGGACACCGTTAGCATAGCTGCCAAACTACCCTGCCACTACACCGCCCGAGAGATGGCAGTAGAGTCGCCACACGAGCCGAACCCGAAGGGTGGCGGCCGAAGATAACCAAAGCACCCAAGACATGCCTGCCAGCAGAATGTAACACCATGCGCCGGGTAGAAACAAGTTGTGGTGAGGCAGCTCGCCCCAGCACCATCCAGTGCTAGGGCTCTCTGCCAGCTCCTTCTCCCTAAGGAGCCAACACTGCAAGTTGTTTTGTAGCTCGTGTTAGCACCAGTCATTCTAACATGCTCTACTACAGCCACAGTCCTCCTGGGAACTCTCCAGAGAGCTTTCAGAGTTCTACCAGCACTTTCAGCTTCCGACACCTTCACTATCAGCGTAGCTGAAGAGTCGTCACTGCCCCTGACACTTGCCGTCAAAGTTCTCCACACCAGACACGTACAACACACGTTGTGCCCCGAATCCCTTTAGGATTAACAACCGCAATTAGGGTTTAGTTGTTTTCACGGCTACTTAATTGTTGCTCTCGTCCACTCTTTCAAGTCAGGCTCTTCCAGCCGACAGGCCCCTTTATCTGTCTTGCCCTTCAAACAAAGTCAGTTGAACATCCAGTGTGTGTTAAGAGAGGAGATAGTATGGGTCACCATGTTCTATTCTCGTGAGAATAAAACACATATTCCAGCTAACTTCTGTTTCCTTGCTCTGAAGTGAACGTGTGCCCTTTCTCCAACCTGGTAAGTGTCATCCCGGAAGGGAGCAGCAGGGAACAGCGTATTTGGCAACTGTTTACTGACTTAGAGTACGACTGCAGGCAGTCCCTAACCAGGACTGCACATACATTGCACACACAACAGATTCGATGGCCACCCATACAGTGAACCGGGTATATTCTGTACCATATAAGAAGGCCACTTTTTGACAGCTCGGCGAAAGTAGCACCACTGTTTACATCTGACTACGTATCCTTCCGCCATCAGCTGGTTCGTCAAGTCAAGGCTGCATTTTTTATCAACATGCTGTCAGCTAAACCACTTCTCACTATACTGTAATGCTAAACAAATTTTAAGATATTTTAAGACTGACATCTGTCTAAAAATATAAGTAGGTTATAAAAGTAAAAATATAAAATGTTGCAAATAATTAGATATTTGCTAACTCTTTTTTAATTTGTCAGAGATAGTGAATTTGGGTTAACATTTGCGAGACGGTCTGATGTATCTATTATCACACTTTGGACGTTATAGCTAATATATTCGAGTTGGAAATATGTGACGTGGAATAACGTTAGAATTGCTTAAAAACTATTCACGCGTGTCTCACTTTCTACGGAATCAAGGAGATGGGTTTCGAGAGAACAATATGGCGTATAATTTACGTAGAAGAACAATTACCGGCCGAATATTAATTACTTGTACGCCAAATCGTTGTACATGAAATATATGTTACTTTAAAAATTATGCAGAGCTCGTGGAAAAATATAACTATTGGCATATGTTTGTAAATTCGTTATATATCGCGCAGGAAAGAGGTTAATTTCTGGCTGGTAATACCTCGCAGAATATCCGATAGATAGCGCGCAGCACGTCACGGCGAAGTTTGAGCAACTCTTTTTATGGTCAACAGATAGCGTATTTTTTAAAGTTGATAATTTATATGTTACGGGCGGGAAATATATTTCAAATTTGTGTCGTTTCATCAAATTATTAGAAAAAATAATTCAACAATATTATGCAATATTTTGTATGCTTTTGGAATTAATATCAAGGACGTGTTGAAAGCAAGGTTGGAGATGGATGATACGACGTGAAAAAGTTTTGTGAAGTTAGCACAACTTCAGAAAACTTTTCCACGTCATATCGTTCTATTGTACATAGGGCTGAGCCGATACCGGTACTGATATATCGAAACCGGCCGATATCGTAATTATCGGAATTGTACGCAATTCATGTTTAAATCGCCGATATTATAACCGATATTTTGCCCTAAGAATCTAAGATGATGCTGTTTTCAACTTGCCATAATTAGAGTGCTTTGCTCACAACAGTGAAACCTCGTTGTTGTGTTCCCCTTTATATCATTTTCCCGTATCAGTCGATTTTTTTGGATAGTCCCAACAAATATTGTATATAAACAATGTTGAAAAAACCCGCATGCTACGCCCTTAAATCATTAATTTACCAGCATCCATCTATCAGATATTCTGTCCGAAAACCAAAATATATTCGGAACTATTGTTTATCTGTGAAAAAACTATCTTAAAACCGGTACTACCAAAATTCAGTAGCGCCAAGAGCAGGTAAACAGACACTTCCTAACCTCAAAACCTAGTATACACAACTAGTTGTCGTGAAACATTGCAATTTTTAACAACCACTTAATTTATTTTTGATAATTCAATCACTATTTGTTTTTAAATTACTCACGTCGAAAAACAGGTAAAACATAATAATTGCACGCATTTCTTTGTTTCACGTCAGCAAACAAATATTAGCGCAAATAAAACACGTATGTATAATGGTTGTGGTACGGACCAGAACCAGACATTCATAATGTACGGAACGGATTTGAACTTTACTCTCGTTCCCCAATGGAAACGTAATAATTTTTAGGTCAGTAGGGTAAATAACCATGTAAATTACCAGCATTAAAGGGGAACAGTATGTTTTCACGGATTAATTCTGTTAAGATAAATTACACTAGTAACTTTTTTTAAGAGTCATGCAGTGATATCAACTGTCAAACAAGATGGCGAATGTTGTTTATTTTGGCGAAATCTAAAAACATTTTGCGGGTAACGGAATTTTTAGCAAAGTAAAATATAATTTCAAAAAATATGATTTTACATGTTAAACTCAACAATTTTTAGCACGATTCTGTTTTAAATCATTGTTTTTAATAAAGTTAGTTTGATTTTTGCCACTTTTTTACATTTGGCAGAAATTTAGTGAATTTTAATATTTTATACTCCAATACTTACATTGAATGATTGAAATATGTTTTTTCATCCAGTATTTAAGATATTCCCACTGTTCATTACAGGCAATCAACTCAGTATACCCAAGGATGAAAATAATTTTTTTTAAGGTTAAGTTTTACTTTTTGAGGAGAGAGGTCCACGTGTTGAGTTTTCCCGCATGCTGAGTTTTTTTCAGTAGGTCCCATGAAAAACGAATAATAGAGGTTTCACTATTTGGTTTTATTAAAATAATCACTATTTTTAAATTGGTTTTTATTAAAGTACCCAACTGGCTGTGCCTTTTTTTTGTTTGTTTTGTTGGTTTGTTTGCTGTTGCTGTAGTAACATGACTGTGTTAGGTTAGGGTACGAAAGTGGTGAAATTATTTACGTGTGCCAGCAATAAACAAATGATATGACTGGATCAAAAGCAATTTGTTGAATTCCTTTGTACCGTAAGGAACACGCAAGAATGCAAAACTGTTTACAATAATTGCAAATGTTTGGTTTCGAGAGGCGGTACATCATCAAGGTCCTATAGTACCACAAACTTAAAACGGCACATTGAAGTGTTAAGTTTTTTTAAAGAATTTCATTGCTTAATGACACACATGCTTTTGAGGTTATTTTTGTCTTATAAATATGCTTAAGCTTAATATGTGGTTCGTAGATTTATATTTATCGTAATAGTTAGACCGATCACTATAACAATAAAAACGAAGACAATTAGAATTTTACTTAGGTAAATGTTTAAAAATTAAGTTTTTATTTTTTGAAACTTGCAATAATGTTATTTTTCCTTGTCAAGGCAGCATCGGTATTGGTATCTGCAATATCGGTAAGTTTGTATCAGCAATATCGGAAAAGGCTCAAAAACCATATCGGCTCACCTCTAATTGTACATTTAATTTTTATCACCTATACATAACTACATTATCACGAAGTTTAGTTTTTAACACTAACAACCATTGTTTTGTGACCTTGTAAAATAAAATGTATTAATAAATGCAAGAACTCTTTCTTATCCACGTATTTTCTGCTTTTCTGATGTGCATCGGCAGTGCGCTCAGAATAGCCAACGTAATTTTAACTTTTGTTCGTTCGTGCATCAGCTGATACAGGATTTTGTAAATGGCACTTTGTTTGTTTCGTATACGTCAAATTGCCACTCACTGACTGTCAGAAAGTGGCCTCCTTATACGGTATGGACCATACCTTGGTGCTAGGGACATACGTACAGTAGAGCCACAACCACTAGAAAGACACACGAAAAAGCATCTGGGCCAACTAAGTCAGCTAACCCACTCCCTCCAGAGCGTATAAACTCGCTGGTGGGAGTGCCAGGCCTGACAAGGACTGACCCAGACACTTCTGGTTTACACATTAGCTAGGGGATTGTTGCCTGCCGTCCTCTACAGGCCTGAACATTAGAACCTTCCAGCTCATGACATTTGCCGATTGACAAGGAAGGAGGAGGAATACCAGGTGGACAGCTGCTGACCTCACTTCTAATCATCCCCTTCATATTCAACCCATACCAGCCTTCAGCTGCTTGACCCCACAGGAAAGAGCACAGACCCCCAGACACTAAGTGAAGCCTCACTTCACTACACTCCCCGCCAACCTCTTTGGCTCCCCAATTAGGGTTCCCGGAGTTGCCCATCTTGCAGTGGAACTACTGCGCCGTGGTGTTCCACTATCACTGGGGATAGATCCGACAGCCGACCAGCTTATCGAGATGTCACTGGCCGTGACATCAGAGCCAGCCAACACCGTTTCTGCCAATACAACCGTACGTCTTCCATAGGACCAGATGGGGGATATCGTCCCTGCCCGCTATCTTCAGCACAGGCCGGCCTAGATGAAGCAGAGCGCTCGGGTGCCCTGGGGTACAGGCAGAAGTAGCAAGCCAGCAATAACCCTTACCCCAACCACCCTGAGGCAGCACTTCCCAAACCGCAGACTTCATGCCCTGCCAGCGGCCTACCGCCTAACCCTCTTAAAGGGACCAGCGAAAAGTCAACGACCAATCATTCAGACACCTTCTCAGTAGAGTCTGCCCAAAGCCTGCGTGCCTGACTGCGCAAAAATAAAAACCTCTTGACGTGACATCTCGCTTCCCTGGCCGCTACACGTCAATTTTGAGGGAAATTTGACTAATTTAGTTGTGCTGTAAATAGGACTGTAGTACGCCTATTAAACTTCGGCCATCTGCAATGTAAAAAGAACTATCAAAACTTTAATACTTTATTAGGATCTGAACTGTTTCTGTCCCTTAAATTTCGTACTATTAATTAATTTTCAGCTACTTTGGTTACATTCAGAATTTCAGTAGAATCAAGACTATAAATGAGAACTAGAACAGAATCAGGTTCAGTTTAAGAACTTATAAAATATTGAAATTAACCTATCATTAATAAACACATTATGCATAAATCCCCTTAGCAATAAGTTTTTTCAAATGAAGATAATCTTACTTTATACTAAATAACAAAATGAAAAGGTTTTTGATAAAATAATTTTCTAATCATTCAGCATTAAAATGTAGGTGTTTACGTAACTCTAAGTCTTATTAAAAATCAAATTGACATAAACCAGCCACAATAAAACAGAAATTGGTTGTTTGACATGGAAAAATTTCTATGCCATGACCAAAAGAAAAAGTTAACATATGAGGAAAACCACAATTACTTAGCAAAATAGCAATGGCTTAAAAAAAAAATAGAAGGCAGTAAAAGGAACAGAATAATTATTCTGGAAGAACAAGTATAATGCAATGAGAGTAAGGTGAAAAAAATAAACTTTGAAACATAAAAATACATGAAAAAAAAGTATCATCAAATAATTTGGGGTTTGAAAAAATATGAGGAATTCTTATCAATAATAACACACCAATTTGCACATCTGTGTACAAGTACCACCGCACAGTCACAAGAGTAGAAATTCATAGTGGAGACGCATAAGCAGCTTCTCAAGTAGCCTTTCAATGTACAAAAGTAGGGGTGTTAATATGTCAGATAAACTAAAAATATAGGTAGGTACACGAACATATTTTAAGCAAGTTCCTTGCAGTGCTTCTTTTTTTAAAAATTGAAGAATATCGTACAATGATATATGTAATGTGCACCAATGGCATAGCTGTCATTAAATACTGAACACAAAACATTTTAGTTATCTATAACGGTTAAAATCTGATTAAAATCTTGGCATTTTCATATGTATGTATAATGAGTACTGTATTTTATTGCATATAAGTCGCACCATTATTTTTAAAGAGTGTTAAAAAAATAATATATATTTATTGATTATAGGTTGCGCTCATCGTTTTGGTTGTACATACTGTACAACACAGCCTGCGCCACGGATGGCTGATGCACACGACCTTGGCAAAGGTCATGTGGCAGCTGTGTCCTTGCAAACAAGCGGTGTTGCCAAGCGTAGCTACAGGCCTACAGTGGAGTAACAGTGAGCCGCAAGTTTGTTGGACGTAGTTCGTTTGGAATGTACCGATATAGTGCTCGAGACGCAGCCTTGACTTCCGGAGTTTATATATTTATTGGAAAAAAGAAAGAACTTATAAACACGTAATTTAATTTAAAGTAATATTTTTACAAAAATTTTTTTTTATCAAGCTTTTTTTTTTATATATTTCAAGTATTTCTAACAATGCATGTTGAAAGCAAAAACCTAACCATTATTTCTGCAGTTTATCTTTGAAAGTTTTAAATACACATGCAAAATATAGAAAGGCATTTGAATATTTCCGTTACATAATTCCCTTCGCAATCCTTAATAGAAAAATAAATTTTAAAAGAATCAAATTAAATAAAAGGAATTGATTCTTACCATACGATAACTAACAATTGATTATTCTCGAAAGCTTTCTGTGGAATGTACAGAGGTAGCAGCACATTAGCGTTGGTTCTTGGGTACCAAATGTTAGCCTTGACTTACAGGTCGTTCTCTTATATCGTCTTTGTGCCACACGTAGTGTTGTTTTGATGTTGTGACAGTGAAGAAGTGTGACAGAGTTTCGTGATGGAAAAGTGAAGTACCTACACCACAGGTTCCAAAATGAAAGTGATTTTGTTCGCCAAAGAGTTTGGAAATTGAGCCGTGGGCCGTGAATTCGGAGTAAATGAAAAATTAGTACGGGGCTGAAGGTCGCACCCCTAGTTTTCAATAAAATTCTTTAAATAAAATGTGCGACATATAAGCGATACAATACGGTATGTTGAGAGCAATTTGAGTGGCACTTAACACACAAGCACAGATGAGCGAGGTAAGGATGGAGCAGTGGCAGAATGCAATGGTGAGAGAAAAGGGGGTACACTGAGAAAATCTGAAGTTGACCTTGAAGGAATAAAACTTGGTTAGCAATGTTGTGAGGTGAGAGGAGTGGTTTGATCAATAAATCACAGTGACTTTTTTCACGTGCATAAATGGAAGAAATTATAATATTTAACACTACCCCAGTTTAAACGACATAAATGTTTTAAGTGCCTAAAGCTGCTTTTGTTATCTACAATAAAATATGGTCACATGAATAAAAAACTACAAATTACAATAAACTGGGTGATCTGTTTGAGATGTCACATTATGTTGTACACTTTGAAAATGTAACTGAAATAAAATTCTGTATTTGACAATTTATCTGGAACAATGATAAAATGTGAATCCCCTTTACTTATATAACAAAACAATTTAAAGTACATAATTTTCCACTGATTGGGTTTTTCATTACATATGTTTAAGACATCTTAAATAGACTACCCTATACTTTCCTGATGATAATTAAATGTAAACAAACAAAAACTCACTTGTTTCATAATGCATAGATGCTCCCTGAAAGAAGCTAGGAATTGTTGCTTCTAAAACTTTTATGAAATCCCCTAATTCTTCAGTGACTCCAACTAGGAAGTAATGTTCTAACAGATTCTTCTTTGCTTCATTCAGTGCCCATTCATTTCCAACCTCCCTAAAAAAGATTAGTTTATTTTAGAAAAAGTTTGTACTGTAATACATACATTCCAAAAATAATTCAAATATATTATGAGGTTTTTATGTACATAATAATTTGCAAAATGTGTTACTAATGAAGACAATACAAGTTCTCACAAACAGATTCCAGTAGGCATTTGCTTATAAATATTAATTTCACTACCGTGGGAGAGAACTAAATTTAAAATATAGCCCATATAACCCATAATTTAAATGCCATAGTAGTGTAATTGTACAAGACGTCACAAAATGATTACCCTGATTTTAAATGATTATAACTTTGTAATGAATATCGCTACAAAAATCCGATTTGGTTCAGAAATACACTAACCATTAAGTTTTATTGCAGGCAGTTTATTTTACTTTTCACTTCACACGATAGTGTTTCAGATCATAAGCCCACCACTAGGAGCAGGGTGCTGCTGAGTAGTAAAATGGCATCAGCACAGTAAAAGGCTAGTGTGTTGTGTGGCTGGCTGGGATGAAATCACCAACCAAAGTGAAACAAAATTTCAGAGCTAGTACATTATGGGAAATAGCCGCCGGATGTCAAGTTGATAAAATTCATGGATGGAAATGTTTTTAGCTACAGGCAGTTGAAAAAAAAAAAAAAAAAAGCACAATGTGGTTGTCAACATCTGATTGTGAGAGTACTTGGGTGTTTAAAAATTCCAGTGTTTATACTTCCTTCTATTCTGAAATGAATTTTTTACCTTAACTACAAAGTTAAGCTCCTTAAGGTTAGTTTGCCACACTATTCCAATCAGATGAATATTGTGTGCCCAGCACTGCACATGTAGCACATGATCACCCAGCGCACCCTGGAGTGTTGTGGCACATTTTGTTATGTATCTAGCTGAGTCTGATACAAATGCACACACTAGAGAAAGAACCACTTCATATTTACTTAATGTGTTCAAAACAGCACAAACACATAATGAAGGATCTGCAGAATCTAAACAACTGATGCAGCCAGATGTGAAGATTATGTTGTGCTAGGCAGAAGAGACCTGAAAATAATATTAAACACACAGTGTCCATTCATGTCGGTAGTTTCGTCACATAAGACGAAAATTGGAATTTCACACATTGATGGTTTTATTATTGTTTCTTGTTTCTGTTCAGCAAGCATTGGAAAGTACTTCTATCAAAGCAAATCTGCAGTCTGTGGATCACCACCTCTCTTCACACACTCCTGAAACCATAATCTAAGAGCAGGATTGTCTAATTTTCAAATGGGATATTAGCGGAAACGAAGGCTTCAATTATTTTCAAGACAAAATCTTCTTTATCATTCTTTATCTTCTCTGTAATGTCCACAGATTAGGAAATTGAAACTTGTCGTTTCAAGGATTTACCACTCAACTTTGCCTTTTTATGTTTTGATCACCTGGCATGTGTCCTGCTATAGACCTTAACTGCCCCTCTAGGTTCACAGCATTCCCACGTAAGGATCCTACGGCTCTTAGTGAGGGGCGTGACCAGCTTGTAGCCTGAGTCTCATAGTGACTTATAGTGTTTGTTCTCCTCAAGTCTCAGGAGCCTCAGAGAAAGGTTCTCTCTCCCCTTGTTGCAGTGGTGCTAGAGGGTGACGTGATCAGCCAGCACTAGACTACATAAATTGACAAAAGGTGGGAGTGCCCTTCAGTGGGGACTTGGTTCGAATCTCTATTGCAGTGATTGTACGCGCACCTGGAAGTAGTCCAGTGGATGAGCACACATAAGGCAAAGCGGGTAAGGAAGGCGAAAGGCGAAAGAGAATGATGGGACCAAAAAGAGGTTAACTGGTAGATATATGTTTTATTCTATCTGAAGGAGTTTACAAGACATATATGTTTGACCTGTGCCCTGCTAACGTCTGAAAGACGAGGGACCAAGTTTGCCAAACTGTTTGCTGCAGGGCGTCATCGAGATAATGAACCGAAGTTCGGGGCGAGAGCAACCCCGATACAACTAAGACCGGCGTGGACGAGGCACGTAGCCAACACTCATGATTAGCAGAAGGCTCTGCTGCAAAAGCTTCACACTACTGTGTTGAGAAACTCAAGTTCTAAACAGTTAACGTACAAGGCTAAGTTTTAACGATACTGCTGAAGGCAAACTGCAAGCATGGCGAGATAGCGAGAGTTGCAGATAATGTTCAGAAGAGAACTGTTTGCTAACTACCCCGTCTGAAGGGTGTGCATAGGAATATATACTTTCGAGAGATGCGGCGAGCAAGGAATGGCTGGAGCAAGCCACATGGAGGGGCAAACCTCCCCTGATGTGAGGCGAGCGTGTGCATACAATGCCTACCGGCCAGGGCAAGGCAAGCGAGGGGGTGGGTCCACCCACTCAGACTAGAATGCAGTATCGTGTGGTTTGCTGGCCTCTCAGGTGGCAAGGGGTTGACTCGCTTGTAGTAAGGAATGGTAGTGAGGCGAAATAAGTGGCAGCATTTGTCGCTATGGTACAATAGGGGGAGAACCAGAGGCAAAGGCTTGGATACGTATCCGACAGCGCTAATGGCATGTCAACATTGAGGTCTTGAGAGCTGATGAGGGTGAAACAAGGTGAGTATGGGGCAGCCCAAGAATGCAAGGGTGGGAGAAATGCATACCTGCACACATTAGGAAATCATAATTAGGAAGATTTTGTAAACATAATAAAATCACTAAATTTTTGAATAAAAATTACACTAAACAATGCAGGCTTACCATACATACTACCGCTTAACATGAAAAAGGCCCATTACGCTTTACTACACTAATAACATTACTAAAAAACACAATATGTTAATATTTCATTACCTTTCCACTTACAGTGGAATGTGAGACAAAACAACTGCATTGCGTTGTTAGCATAATTGGTTAAATCTGCACTTAAATATTGAACTAAAACTATCTTCCTACTTAAGTTAGAGCACTATGGATTCATACTACTACTATTTATTTTTGCTATGTTGTTGTATTCTGCTGTTCATGTTGAAATGGAACACTGTGGTTTTAAAGAAGCAACTGTGGTTTTCTTGGCTTTCTTTAGAAATTCTGCACTAAAATTTTGTTCGTAATATAAGCCTGATTTCCTGCATTTCAAAACAGAAATTGATTCTATAGTGTCATTAGACATGGAGGATTTGAACTAAGTCTTGTTATTTTACCAAACTAAAAACATGCTTGCATTTTGAATTACTGTGTGGAATGGACGGGATGGACAGCATTATTCTACATATTCTATTGTATTTTAAAAGGCCATCAACACCACGAATCCTGGATAACTTGGCCCACTTAACATCATCACTATCTCCTGTAGCACTAAGGGCTGAAATGCATCTACCTGAAGAGTTGAGAACTGTTTTTCAGTTTCGTCCATAGCTGCATCCCTAGTTTCACCTTCTTGTACAGGCAAAATCAAAGGAAACAAATCCACAAAGTGGCGAACAGAAGAAAAGCTGCATTGTCGAGATTATTCACTATTGCCACAGCTGCATTTTTCAAGACTTCATTTTTTATGGGGAATTTGTGAACTTTGTAGTCACATGCTATAACAAAATAAGTCCTGACAGATGCAAAGAAAATTACTTTTTTCTTTTCTTCAAGTGTTTTCACAATGTTTGATGTTTTACTTTCTGTTACTAATTCGGTGTCGTCTTTCTGATTCTGAATACTCACTATCAAGTGAAGTTTATTACTCGTTGAAAAGTGTCCTTTGATTTCACAAAATTTTATTACAATGCTTTTAGAAAATCAAGCAACAGTTCTCTCAAAATATGAATGTGTTGAGATGTTGACTGCAGAATTACATTCAGTTTTTCAAATGTTGGGAGGACACCTAGAAGAAATGCACAAAATGATTTATTTAGGTCAGAAGAAAGGGATATATAGTTTTTCTTCCCGATTTACAAAAGGACTTGTATTCTGCAGAATAGGAGCATCACTGTTTGCTGATGTCAAAGCAATTCTCTTTTTGCTTTAATCAGTAGCAGAACCCAAATTCTTCCTTTTCTCATTTATGTTTTTCTGACATATCCCATCAGAGGTTGAACAGNTTAATCAGTAGCAGAACCCAAATTCTTCCTTTTCTCATTTATGTTTTTCTGACATATCCCATCAGAGGTTGAACAGAATGATGACTGCAGTTTGGGAATTTTGTAAGAGGTGAGACTCGAAGTTGAAGGTTTCTCATTTGCAACCTCTCCCTTAAAGAAACTAAGCAATGGTTGGGTGACAAGTTTTTGTGAGTTGTTTGCAGAAGGTTCTCTTTCGGTAGTTGAGCAGACATGCTTAAGTATTTTTTTCACTTCTGCATCATGGAGCTCTTGAAATTTTTGTGACCTTTCTTTTCTCTTTGAACTTTTTTCCAAATAATACAAAATGTCCACAAGAATGTCATCAACTTTTACTGGCAAAGCAAATACAGCCTTTTCTGCTGATAAACTTATCAGGTGACAAATGCAACCAATCACAATAAGCCCAGGGTGTTTTTCTCTTTCAAAACTGCTGCAAACAGCTTTTTTATGGCCAACCATTACAGCTGCATTATCTGCACAAAAAGCCATGCAGTGTTCAACAGGAATGTTATTGCATTTAAGCTGTGCAAGCACTATATTACCTAATTTTCCATCCAGTAGAATCTCCTTCCAAGGCAGGGGCAGAAAGAACAGAGTTCACAATTTCCTCCTGTGTATCATCGTAAAACATCACTACAATGGGATACAACTTTAAATTGGTGTCATTGCTTCCATCAGTTGAAACAGAAAACTGTGCATTCTGCTAACATTTTACTACACTAGATTTTGCATCAGAAACCATTTCCTTTACAATTGCTGAGGTTTACTTCTTTGCAATTTTCGAGCCCGGGACATTTTTTTTAGTAGCAAACCTGCATGATCTGCGGCAGTTAGGGGAATGTTGTGCTCTCCCAAAAAAGAAGTAAAGAAGCATTCTGCTCATGTAACGTCCAAATCGGCATTTCCAGGTTTTGCAAAGAACTTAGAAATCTTCTAATTTTCTTCCTGGCACTTTATGTTGGCGACATGCTTTGCGCTAATATCACTAATATCTGTTTTCCCACCATGTGCAATGTTTATGTCTCATCTGCATATACTACAAAAGCCAAACCTATCGCCCTTGTCTGATTTTATAATACATACATGGAAACTCTACACTGTATGATTCCCGAAATGTCTGGTAGTAATACTGCTTTTCTCTACTCATCTTTAGTTTTAAACTTTGCAGAGATGGCAATAAGTAATCTATCAAGATCTCACAAAAACATGGCCACCAAGAGCCATAATACACACCACATTGTAATCACAGTCCACAAGTAGTTACATACAGTTTTTATCGCACACAGTATTAAAATCCTTTAGCAAGTGTTTCAACTAGACTTCAAATTGAAACAGTTCACAGTAAAATCAATGTCCACACGTATTCGTATTTACAAACAAATCCGGTAGCTATCAAAAACTCCACATACGAAA
Organism: Clitarchus hookeri; assembly: GCA_002778355.1. Taxonomy (NCBI): domain Eukaryota; kingdom Metazoa; phylum Arthropoda; class Insecta; order Phasmatodea; family Phasmatidae; genus Clitarchus; species Clitarchus hookeri. The sequence goes on along the minus strand of NQII01005029.1, from coordinate 119,937 downwards.
AAATGCAACTCCAACAAACAACAGATATGTAAAAATTGATTGTCACCCTCTCATAACGTGATCTCTTGGATGCAGGCAAAATCAGCATCGATTTATATAGTCCCAACAATACAATTTCCATGTTTTAACATAAAATACTAGTTTTTTTTTCTTAATCAACTAACTAAAAATTGGAAGAATGTACATATTTTCGGAAAAAAATATATGGCAGCTTTTTCCGGAAGACTTACAGAAAAATCAATCGGAAAGGTTGGCAGGTATGGAAATGGGAGATCCCAGAGAAAACCGTAGACCAGCGGCATCGTCCGGTGCGATTCCCACGTGGCAAAAATTCGGAGGAACTCTGCCGGGAATCAAACCCAGTTCTGCTTGGTGGGAGGCGAGTAGTTAAACCACTACACCACCGCAGTCCCAAGTACTAAATATCCACATACCAGATTTCCTCGGAGTTGAAAAGTAGTTTTCTCATTTCAAGAGTGGCAGTGGCGTTGTTGGTATTTGTGAGTTTATGTATCTCATTGGTTTCTCTGTGGTCAAGCGAAGAAACGGACAATGTACTGTACAGGTGAAATAAAAGAAACATGATGAACACATGGCTACCCGTTCAATTATAATATGAATTACAAAGCAGAGCACCGGCTTACAAAGCAACACAAAGAATCACGAGAACAGCCAGCAACAGCAAATCTTAAACTGGCTTATTTTTTCAGGGCTGTGACAGTAAAGTATTTTGGGTACTTACCTCCATCTAATTTTCATTTTGTCTTGACATAAACTTGTATCGCTCACAAAAAAAAAATCTTTTAATGTCCTTTTACTCATTGTTCTTACTTGCATTGCATACACTAAATTCAGTTAAAAAATTATGATTTCACCAGTTGCAAGACTAACTGCACAACACAACTCCTTAACTTCCAAACTTGATGAGAGGTGTAATGAGTTTAGTGGCTCACGGAACTCCGGAAGCAAGTGTTTTGGTTTGTTTTGGTACCCTCCCGTGAATCACCAAATGGTCATAGGCACACTGGACTTGAGGGGAAAACCTACAGTATGGAGAAAAAAACTAACAGATATTGGTCATTCTCGTGGACTGACAAGGCAAAATATAACAGTAATGTTAATATTTGATATTTGTAATTTTTTTCTTGATAAAAATATTTTAGCAGTATTACTTATGTTTTACTTTTCAGTTTAGGTAGAAATTTTCTGGTAATTTAAGGGGGTACAAATTATATCCTGTGCAACGCTGGTAAATTTTAGGGGCAGGGGTACATTGTACCCCTGTACCTCCTCATTACTATTCCACTGTCTCTAACTGATGTTTCGCTCTATCAGTTTCTGGCTTCTGGCTAAGAACTCGTGGAAGATGCCTACTGCTTGGTAAGGACAAATGTCGGTTAGAGAAACCAACAAGATGTGGCTCTAGCCCGGAAGACAAGACAACTATCAGTATGCAATGTTCTATACTAACTCATTAGTTGATGATGGTGTGTTAAACCACATACTGCTAGGGAATGACATTGACAGAGCGGGTCACCAAATAGTGGATATGTCTAAAAAAACTTTTTATGTTTACAAACTTATCATGCACCTAAGAAAGCCACAATTTTTCAAGAAAAGTATGAGAAAAAAATTGTATCATTAAAAAGAGTTCCAATAGTTGATAAAAAAAATATTAAACTTTAATTGACTTCAGGGAAATATGAGGTTCTAGAGATACTCAATTCAACTACTAGACTATACATGTTACACTGACCAACAATCTGCCGAATGGCCACAGAAGAATGGAATCTGCAGCCACATGTTGTTGGGATCACAGTCTGATTGTGCCAGCTCCACACATTCATCAAATGTCTGCAACAAAATCAAGAGGTTGTACACAATGAACCAGGTGCAGGTGTAACTTTATCAGCAATCTGACATTTGTGGTGTGTTCCATCTTCCTCGAACCAAAGTCATTGTAAGAACATTAGCCACATGCACTACAAATGCTGTGTTTCCACATTTCATAAGATGAATACACTAGAAAGAAGAATCAGTTATCATAATTAGGTTTCAGTTTCTTTTTTTTTTTTTTTTTTTTTTAAAGTGATTCACATGTAGTTGTCTGCTGCATATTCTTTTGAGTTACTGTGTGCTACATTACTGGCTGTTGCTCCATACACTTTATATGATTGTGATTCCTCTTAGAAAGACACAATAGTTATATAGTTATTATATTCCTAATAATTTGGCTATTTGCTGTACGGAATTTATCATTTTATTATGTACTGGAAAGGTGAAGTGCAAAGAGGAAGGAAACAATCCTAACAAAACATTTTTTTGAACAAAAAATTAAATTTTGCAGTACAGTAAAATTTTTTAAAGCCCTTTAGCACATACATGTAAAGAAATTACAATATACACTAAAAGTAAATTATTTCAAAAATGTGTGAAATTGTGGCACAGAAAGTGTGCCAAACAATGTGAAACAAAAGATTTTTCCTTACCATTTTATCACCATGTTTTCTTCTAATCAGATGGGGGCGGAAGTCGTCACCATACCTCAGAAAGTAATAGTATGAAACAAGTCTATCTAGTGGTTTTCTAATAACATTTATATAAATTGGCTGATTCACTCCAAACCTAAGAATAAAAACCACAAACCAATGAAGAAATTATTCACTAAACAGTAACCTTAAATTACTAACATAAAGAAATGGCTACAGATACTCCACTAAGCTACCAATATTATCCAAGGAGAAAGATGCACAAGTACTCACAGACTGTTACACTTGTTGCCAGACACATATAAAAAGAACAAGGCATTTTTTCTGCGCTGAAGCACAGTTGTGACATTTTGTTGACTAGGTTAACTTCCTTGAGAGAGGAAAGTAAGTACGCTAAAAACAGGGCTTTGAAGTTAATATTTAGAAATACACACTGAAGGAGAAATTACAAACAAAATATTATGTAAAAAAATACTTTAACGTTAAAATACATATTAGGCTGTACCACAACTGGTAAGATACTAATACTTATTGATGCTACTTGCAAAATGCTTGAATCTTAAAGTAACATATGACACATGGAGGCCACAATAAATCACACTTAACTCAAATACTCAAACCCTGTACATTTCTTCCAGCCAGTCACAATGCAAACTGCTGCATAATCCGCAGACACATGACAAAATATAAAAATACCTTCATATGTTGGGGTCACAGTGGTGTAGTGGTCACATTACTCGCATCCCACCAAGGCGAACCAAGTTTCATTCCCAACAGAGTCCCTCCTAGATTATCGCACATGGGAATTGTGCCGGACGATGCCGCTGGTCAGTGGGTTTTCTCGGAACCTCCTATTTCCCCCACTCTTGGATTCCAGCACTGCTCTATATCTACCTTGCTTCACCCTCATCTGCTCTAAAGACTCCAATGTTAGTAGCTGTCCGAACATCTCCACTCCACTTCCATATGTCCTTCAAGGATACATTAGCAGTGAAGAAGTTCACATACTTTAGTATCAGAGCTTTGTATAAAATTGTTACAGCTTCTGAGGAGAGAGTGGAGAGATGTGGGCCGATCTTGAGAGCTGATGAGGGTGAAGTGAGATGAGAATGGAGCAGCTCCGGAATACAAGGGCAGGAGAAATAGGAACTCTCCGAGAAGATCGCCAACCAGTGGCATCAACTGGCATGATTCCCACATGCGAAGACCCAGGAATGACATACCAGGAATCAAACTCAGTTTGCCTTGGTGGGAGGTGAGTAGTCTGACTACTAAACCACCACAGCCACGACTTCTGATGAAATTAAATTATTGTATGTTTACTACATTAAATTAAAAATAATTCAGTACCTGCCCTCAAACAGGGGCACTGAATAAAAATATTTGTATGTATACTCAGTTTAGAGACGTTCTATTTAAAAATTAATACAGTGTATTGTGACCCTGGAAACAACTATGTGGATCTGACTTTCCTGATAATAATAACTGGAATTTCAGTTTGTGGGAAGGAGCAGGTACTGGGTTAATGCAGTGTCCAAGCAACTGCAATAAACTTTAACTGCGAAATTTCTGCAAGTAAGGCTCACTGAGAACTGCATCAGTCCAAATTCAGTTTAACATATTGTCTAGGTGATGAAAAAGGGCTGACCGTAGCAATTTCTGGCAGTGAGATTGGGTGAATGCCTTATAAGGAGGTGGAAGTCAAGGACCCTTGAAAACAGTGGGGCACAGTTGTGGGCTGTGTCAATCTGGCCAATTCTTGACAATGGCAGGCTAAAAGCACAGCAAAGATGGGCACTATAGCTGGCAATGGGATGCATCACTGATGGAACTACAATCCTTCCAAGGTCTGCACGAGCAAGCAAAGTATTCCAATTTGCATGTCATCATTCACAGGATGGCAGTACATAAGGTGATCCAAGACAGTGAAGAGGGTGCACACCAACTAACCATCATGACTTCTTGCAGCCCCAGCATCAAGGCATGTCACCATGATTTTAACATGGTAAGCAAAAATGCTGATGCCAAAAATGTTAAATGCACCCATTCTTAGTTGAAGATCAAACCCACAACCCCTTAGATGTTAGGTAAGAATTTTTGCTCTAACTCCATTTAGTATATTTTTTTGAACACCATCTCTGAAAAAAACCCAGCTAGCATTGTGTTCCTTTTTCCAGCTTTTGCCTTACTGCTGTGAAAGTCACCTAGGCTAATGGCACAATCAGCTTTAAGTTACTGAGAAAACACTGAACAGAATATTTCAAAAATACATCAATTATGCAGAGAAAATAGGATTTGCTATTTAAGATAAATGATTCTTGTAGATATTAAAAACAGATACACAAATTTTAAATGTTATAATTTTTAACTGGGTAATTTTAATACAAAAAGGTTATCAATCTAAGTATCTGGTTGGCACTAAAACTTGATGAAACAATGCATGCACTGAATAAAATTTGAAAGGGATCTAAGAGTACCAATCAAGTTGGCTAACCCTTCAAGGATACAGACAATTATGTGACAAAAACACAAACTTACGCACACAAATGACTCACTTTGAAAAATCCACAAATGCAACATGTCCATGGTAAAAAGCAGGTTTTATGGCATCCCAATGTGAAACATTTTCAGCAAAACGAAGCTGGAAAGAAAAATTGGAATTAGAGGTTATTAAAACTAGTATATTTGCTTGTTTAAAAAGAGAAAAGCTTAAATTTACACATAACCAATTTGCAAAGTTAAAATGTTTTAAACTTTTATTTTGCAACCTACTATTTTTTTTATTAAATACTTGGCACACCAATTCCAACATTAAACATCATCTGTGTTATGCTGTCTCAAGTATGGAACATTTTTAGGCCATTCATGGTAAAGTAAGCACTTTTGAAGCCATAGTTACTTTTCCATTTCAGCCATTTTTTATCCTTTAACCATCTATTTAAATAAAAACTGCCATGTAAGTAATAAACTCAGTGCGTATATTCCACCACACCTCGCAAGTTAATGTCTAAGGCTAAAATAAAATATATTTATTGACTATTATTCCAAATGAGAGAGCTTTCAAAAGTGCTCACTTTACCGCAAATAGCCTGTACACATCATCATATGTAGCTAGTCTATTAGAGAAATACACAAGCATACACAAAAATGCTTTATTTTTAGGGTTGTGTAAATACTGGATTTTGATGTTCAAATATTTTCGAATTGAATAGTAAAACTTTAGAATAACATGCAAATAGTTTCAAAGTAGAATAGCCACCAGTAAATACTTCATCACACAACAAACTGTTTCTTCATATACAGTATATAATTTTTAAATTTTTAAAAATGATTTTCTGCTTATTGATCTTTAAAAAGTATGCTCCAAAATGTAACCGGTAATTTTCTAGATTAGGGGCTTTTCTGAAAATAAGAAAAAAAACTCCAGAAAGTGGTATATTTCGACTCNAGTCGAAATATACCACTTTCTGGAGTTTTTTTTCTTATTTTCAGGAAAGCCCCTCAAGTAGAAAATTACCATGTAACCATTTATAAATAATGCACAATAAATATATGTATATATATATATATATACATACATATATATATATATACACGAATATTATACATGTATAATGCACCATAAATATTCTACATGAAATATGAAAATATAAGACAGACACATTATGACAAAGCTATGATAATTTGCATTCATTAATAACCACAGGGAAGAAAAGAGATAAATCTTGGTCATCAGAAAATGGCTCCAAGTTTTTCACTTTCTCCGAAAGGAATACTATTTTCTTGGTGTTGCAGTTTAATTTTCAGTGATCATCCCGTTTTGTTATCAGTCATCATCTTTGTTTACGATATGTGTGAAGCTGTGAAGTTTAATAGACATATTCTGAAAACACTGTGATTCGGTGCTTGTTGTGTTGCAGTGCTATTTGATGACATACTGCTAACTGTTTGTAAGTGTTTGCAATTTCTTGCTACCGCAGTCCTGAGTCAGTAACATAATTTGTTTACCGTAAGTTGTATTATAGCAGACAAAACGCTTTGTAAATGAAAACGTTTCGTTGTTAGTGCTTGCAACCAGCTTGCAACCAATTTAATTGATACAATTCTGCACTATATTACTAGCACTGTTAGTTTGTGTTTCAGACAACCGCCACAGCTATGACCATAGATAAAGGTTAGTGCTATGACGCAACACCATGTTGGTATTGTTTGTTTCGTATCCTATTGTGTTGCTGTATAATACCCTCAACAATTTACCGTAACTGTATACTTTCAAATGTGTTTGCAGAAATAAAACGCTATAATTTCCTCAGAAACACAGAAAAAAATCTTTGTAAATATCTCATAGTAAAGTACAAGCATACAAAAAATTAACAATATTCATGCAATTAAGTCACAAATAAAATTTTTCATTGGTTAATTTGACATAGAATTATCCATTTCCTACATACCAGTTTGCTACACAGACTAAAAAATAGTCCACAGTTATAACATTTAGTACTATTACAGAAGAGGCAGCAAAATGCTCTTCTGACAATTTTGCACAATAACACTAATGTATGCTGTGATCATGTTTGAGCTGCATCTTATTTCAGTATTTTTTATGAGCATACTATTTATTTTACAAGCTTTACCCACCTCCCTTGTTAAACTGCATGCACCAAGGTATACGCTATTCACAGTAAACTAAACACTTTTGAAAGCCCTGCTTAAGATCTACTTATATGTGAATTATGTATCATTCCGCCATATGTAAAATTAACATTGTAATGGGTCTAATCACTTTATTTATGCGGTCAAGTGAAACTATGACATTATAAAAGTAAATATTTTACAAATAAGCTAATTCTTACACTTAGATGCATAAAAAAAAACAGAAAACAAGAGACATCATTACAGTTTTCATAAATGTTTACATAACACTTTTAATTCAACGTTAAGACATGGAACTACTTTCCCCCAGTCGTTACCAATTTTATACTGTGTACCATATAAGAAAGCCACATTCTTGACAGTTGACAATCGCCGCGTCTTTTCATTTATGTATCCATTCGCCATCAACTGGTGTGTCAAGTATAGGCTTTGATGCGGCGAGTCAGCGCGTTCAGGAGGTGCGGCTACGTGTGGAAATTGGTGAACTTCTTGGGTGGCGCTGCATTCGTAAACGGAGCTTGGTGGACGTGTGTAGGGTTGTTCGTAAACGCTGTACACGAAATATATCTTACTTCAAAAATTAAAGAGCTCACGGGAAAATAAAACCATTTGTATAAGTGCGTAAATACGTTATTTTGAAAACAATAAAACTATAAAAAGATGGTGCGCCTATACCTCAAAAGATGGCAGCACATAATTGGAGAGTCTGGAAACTTGAAAAAGGTTTCTATTTTTTCGTTACATTTGGATATGGATTGTTTTATTGTGGATCTCATTTTGAACACCTACACATTACTATTTAATCACAAAGTATTGCTTCTAAAACTAAAAACTGCTGTTTTATCACCACGTAAAATAAAATATATTAATTAATCTACGAACTCTTTCTTATCCGCGTATTTTCTGCTTGTGTGATGTGCGTCGGCACTGCTCTCAGAATATTCTCGTAATATTAATTTCTGTTCGTTCGTGCACCAGCTGATACAGGATTTTGTAAATGGCACGTTGTTTGTTTTTAATACATTAAGTTGCCACTCACTGACTGTCAGAATGTGGCCTTCTTATATGAAATTAACTATACCAGAAGCATTCTACTGAGCGCACTCGTTAAAAAAATATACACAGTTATGGGTAGCGAGATTTTTCAAACGTTGATTTCAAAAGTGCTCTAACTATTGTGAACGGCCTCTACCAATGTGTAAACAGCATACAGAAGACAACATTTTAATTTATCGGTTATAAAAAAAAGAAAGAAAAAAAAAGAGCTGTGTTTTTCCAACAGAAAATTGAAATGTGTGTGTGCATGCACCCATACTGTAATAATACTGCTTATAACAAGTTTACCTGGTTCGCCAATGAGAGGGCATGCATATTTCCTGTGATGTTAATATGCAGAACATGAAATCCATTTTGTTTACAGAGATCATAAGCAACACCTACAAAACTAGTTGAGGCAGTCTTTGGAACACGATTGTAAATCACCACCATATTTTGAGTGTTGTAAGAACCATCTGGATGATTCCTTAGGAGTCTACGTTGCTCCAACTCCCGCACTTGAAGTCGAGCAACAACTAGTTCTGCAAGAAAAATACACTTAGAATTAGTAAAAACAAATCTAAACAAAAACTGGAAAAAAAAAAATTACATTATTCATTTTGGAGCTATTCTATGGTAACATAGACAGACACAGACTGTAATTGCATAACATATTATCCACAAATGTTTGCAGCAATGATGGATATGTGATATAAAAATTACAGAGCTCTTTTCGAAGTGAAATACCCAAAATATTTTATGATTGAAATGAATTATATTATAACCTAATTACATTTTAGATATGTGTATCCGAATAGGTTTTTAGTGAATTAAAATGAGGATGTAGCATAAGAGCTACAGTTCTTATAGGAAGCATGCGAATGACACGTGCTGAGTTCTTGTGACAGGCTTCATAAGCTTTTGGTGGGACGAGTGCAGGAAACATGATACGTAAATACAACTTTTCAGTGTTTATTAAACCTTGATAACAGACCACAAAAGAGCCATTAATACTTTTGTGTTGTGGGTTGCAGCACCATCTTAAAAAAAAAAAAAATTCTTCCGTTATTCAACTGTTAAGGTATCCTACCGATAAGCACCATAGTTTCAAGCTTGGATTGCGGCAGTAAAGCATGACACCGTTGACGGAAAGACATGCAACTCCAATTTGTGTAATTTTTTTGCTCAACAATGAAAAATGCTGGTTCTGACTCGTTTCCTCAACAGACATGTTATATTTCTGTTGTGATATTATTTTCACATTTGTGTTATAAAATTTGACGTGTGACGGATTAGGAGTATTAGAGCTGCGCTGTCCCACAA